>CAIGRL010253464.1:0-14782 GCA_903798325.1 Fraxinus xanthoxyloides | reverse complement strand
TTAATTTATTTTATTTTTAACTATTATTTGATTTGTTAATTTTTTTATTAACAGATAAAACATGTTCGTTGTACGTCCCATACTCAAGGTGGCGATCTTGAATAGTTTGATTTGGAATAGAACGTACTTTTAGACGAAAACTCAAAGAACGCAAACAAAAACAACATCAAATGGCTGAAAATCAAAATATCCCTATTCCTATATGGCCAATTCGACAAGTTGTTGATAGAGTAGTGGCACCATTGGATCAGCAAAATGAGCTAGTGTAAATAAATGAAGGATACCTACCAGTTTCAATATTCTTGACGCCCATAGCAGCACTCGCGCGCTCTAGTATAGTATATCTAGATTTTGCGGTTAACAACTTTCAGATAAGATCAAATTGGATTAACTTGACCAGTAACACTCCAATTTTATGGTCTAGCTCATGAGAATTCGAATACACATATCTCCACATTTCTCAGAAACTGTTAGAACTTTCATACCCCAGAGGTCAATGAAAACGCTATCAATTCATCTATACATTGCGAGATGCTACATTGGAATGGTGAGATGCTAAACCTTACGGAAGTATCACTACATAGGAGGAACTAACTAGAAAATTCTGCTACAAAATTTTTTCCATGAGCAAAAGTAGCAAAAATGAGATTAAAAATTCAAACTTTCCAACAAAATGATGAAGAGAGCTATCATGAGGCATGAAACATATTCAAGAAGTTAATGGGATCACCATATGTAGTCAACTACAATACTTCTACACCAGACTATCACCATTATCGAAATCTCAGGTAGATTCCTCTACTGGTGGATCAATCATTGGGAATTTTGTACAACAATGCATGGATTTGTTTGGGATAATTGCCATGACACATTCAACATTTTCATCAGAAAGAGTGGTTCAATTGAAAGTGGTTGGAATTTATAAGTTGGACAACACAACATCTACCAACGCACAGATATCAGCTTTGACAAAACAGGTGGAGTTACTTGTAAAATTGAAAACACATGGAGCAAATGCAGTGATGGTTAGCTCAGCGTGTGAGAATTGAAGGAGAAATCATGCTACAGAAAATCGCTCGATGGTTGCTTCTTGAGAGGAACAAGTAAACTTTATTCAAAATGGTTCTTGTAATTTCAACACATATCAAAATAATTTCCAACAAGAAAGAAGACCAAGTTTGAGGGAGATGTTTTTATCAATATGTTTAGAAAACATATAAAGTTTTCCAACATATTGATACTAATTTTCAAAATCAGTAAGCATTTATCAAGAAATTGGAGATACAGATAGCTCAATAACTTGCAGAACATCCACAAGAATCATTGCCAAGCAATACAATGACAAATCCTAAAGAGCAAATGATGGCAATAAAAATAGTGGAAAATGGTCCTCCTAGTGTCCCTATAAAAGTTAAGTATATGTACTTTCACTTCCATTCCCCCAGGACTTTGAAATGAGTCGTGATGGAAAATATTCATGCTATAACTATAAGGAGTGGGGTACAATTATCAAAGATTATTGTGAGAAGATCAGAAAGTACAGAAACATCCGCTACCAAGGCAACAAGTCCAATCAAGGCTTATATGCCTCACATTCATTTTTCTCAAAGGCTCAAGAAGAACAGACAAGACACTAAATTCCAAGCGAAATAAACTTTCTTAAAGAAATGTTGACAAAGAAAAGAAAACTTCCGAAATTTAAAATTGTGGCATTAACCGAGGAAAGTAGTGTAAGAATGCAAAGCAAATTGCCTCCCAAGTTGAAAGATTTACTGAGTTTTACTTAGCCTATTTCAATTACAAATTCTTATGTTATTAATACAATATGTTACATGGGTGCTAGTATAAATCTGATGCCATATTCTATTTACAAAAAAATTGGGATTGGATGAAGTCAAATCAACATCAATAACATTATAACTAACTGATAAAACAATTTTAAAACCACATAGCAAAGTTGAAGATGTGCTTATAAAAGCAGGAAATTTAATATATCTGGATTACTTCATTATGTTGGGCATACCAAAAGATCGAGACATTTCAATTATATTAGGTCAACCATTCTTACCAACAGGCAAAACTCTGATTGAAATGGTGAAGGGTGAGTTAATATTAAGGATGGAGGACAAGCAAGAGATATTTAAAATATATAGTCCATTTGAGCAACCTTCCAACAAAAATGATTGATATAGAATTGATGAAGAAGAGCCATGTGATCTACGAAGATGTCAAAATAGAAAATCAAAATTCGATGAACTTCTTGGTAGAGATGAAAATGGAAATATCAAAATATGGAGAGCAAAAAAAGGGGTACATAAATGAAAATTACACAAAGTGCAACTATGATATAACTTGAATCGAGCCACCATAATCAAAGATGGCAAAAACTCAAGCAAATGATTTTAAAGAAGCGCTTATTGGGAGGCAACACAAGATCTATTCCTTTCTTATTACTTATTTCTTAGTTTTATGACTGTTTACTTTATTGTCATAACATTCTCATTGTGTTGGTTATAGGTTCTCAAGTTTATGGACAACAACATGGTTAGAAAACAAACACATATCCATCTTATAAGGACGATGGTAATGAAAAAAAGTAATGTATTCGGGGAAGTCCTAACCCACCTTTGTATTTATTTTCACTTTGGGGACAACATGCATTTTAAATTTGGGAGGGTGAATCATCAGTTGTTCATTGCTTTTGTAAGTTGTCTAGTATTTTTGTGTATTTGTGAGTTAGATAAATTTATCTGCTAGAATGAATATATTTGAAAGCATATATTAGTTTATGAATTGTGGATGAATCATGTGGTTGAGTTTAATTTTATGTTTATATATGGAAACATGATAATAATTTTGCACGATAATTAAATATCGCGTCATACAGGAACATGAAAATTTATATGCATAGGCTAAATAGATGACTTAGTTGCTTAATCCTTTAACCCATGATTCACAATTTCCTTTAACCATATAAATAATAATTTCGTAAAAGAAATTATTTAAAATTGTGGTGATTCCGTGCATGTGAAAAATATTTGTATGGAGTGTCGTTGGCTTTCTAATATAAGCTTGGTGGTTATCTAAGGATCTAATCTCTACAATTTTTTTTTATATATATATAGAAAATAAGCATTGCACTTATTGAGCTTATACCCCACACTGACACCTTTTCGACTCGAGTTAGTTAATCTGTAGGGGTATCTTGAAATATGGTACCCTTTGGTATTCAAAAGTCAAGGAGTTACCGACTAAAAGGTCGTTACAGGGGGTTAAGCAGAGAAAAATGGGTGAGGTCAATATTGGACTGAATATGAAACATCAAAAAGAGATGTGCAAGTAAGAATTGATTGTTAGGAAGCTAGATTACTAGTAGGTTTGAATTACTTAGTATAAACTAGTTTGTTGAAGCACTCATTAATTGGGAGAATCAACACATGAATAAATTGTTGATGTTGTTGGTTGAATTAAACCAGATTAGAGTGGTACAAGGAATTAATAAGTGAAACCAAACTTTAGAATTACACCATGGAGAGTAAATGAAAGAAAACACATTTAAGGTGTGTGAATTTCATGAGCGAGAGATGAAATAATTGACCATTGAGAGTTGGAAATTGAACCAACTTGTGAATGTACGGCGTTACACTTATTCTTCACACAGACACCCATTTTGCATTGGATAAATGAAAGTTTAGCTCTTGCGTTGTGATTTTGAAGCCATTCATAATTGTGATAATTGTTTCTCAATACTGAGCTAAATTGCAAGGCATCTAACTAATTGTTTGGTTGTGTTTTTTTTTTCTCCTAGTGATTTTCTTTTTCTTTGTGTTTGTTCGAGTACTAGCAAATCGTTAAGTAACATGGAACATAATTTCATTTTAAGAACACAACACTCTCCAAGTTGAAAATGACAAAAATAAAAATAAAAATGACAGAAATTAAAAGGAGGATAAAAATTCAAATAAGTGAGAAACGCCAATCAAAACCTTAGAATAAATCTAGTGGTGGTTGATTTTCTATATGTTATCTCTTTGTGATTATATTTATATATCATTTCTATTACATGAATATAGAACATAGCTACATTTTAAGAACATAAACACCCTATAAGTGGAAGTGACAGAAATTAAAAAAGTAATAGAAATTAAAAAAAATGATAAACACTCAAAAAAGGCAACACTGTTAATCAGATAATGTCACTTCGGGAAAAGGAACTTAAGTGGGAAGTTGCAAACTAAGAACATGATAATGATGAGAGAGAGAGAGAGAGAGAGAGAGAGAGAGAGTACTAGCGACGAAGAGAGGGAAAGGAGTCAAACGGAGAAGGAAGATGACTTAGCTATAGATTGAGAGAGGAAGAAGAGATTCTGGAGGTTAAAAGGAAACCTAAGGAAGAACGGCAGAAGAAACAGCGAGATGAGGAATTGAAATTTATGTCTTGTCAACCAACTAATGGGCATGAGAAAATTGTTTTGCCAGTGAAACCTATCTTGGAAAGAAGGTTAAGGTTACCGATCAAACCTCTTATCTATATGCATGTGCAAAAACACTATATATTACATACCTTGAAAACACCAACCTTGATAAGCTATTTGCATATGAGGAAGACTGTAGACATTGATAAATTGTACTGATTTACATGAATGTGCAAAATCACTGTTTTTTGTTTGTAAATTACACTATGTACCTTTTTTTAAAAAAATAAAATATGTTCCCATTTTAATTGAAACTTTAACTTTTTCCTCACCATTCTTGCAAACACCAGCCCGCCACCTCCATCACCAACCTCGTTATTTCAATTTGAATGTCTATTTTAATATAGGCCGAAAAGATCATCGTCAAATATTGACCTGACAATGCAATAGCGACCCCCACCATCGTCGGAGTGCTTACAGCCACATCAATTTCAGAAACAAATGTCATGTCTCCAGAAAGCATGCGGGCGTGTACTGTGTCATGAAGCTGGTCATCCTCTTCAGAAGTTGACTGCATCACACGAAAGATATGTGTAGCAGTGCAAATCTATCAAAAGTTTAGCAAAACATTCTAGGCATTCAGAGCATCTCCAGTGTTGCACAATTTCACCATAATTTATCAAATTGCACCAAATATTTGGTTGCAAATATTCTCCAATGTATTGCACCATTTTGCACTAAAATGGTTTAATATAATTTTGCCCTTATATTTCACTTTGCAAAAAATTTGATTAAGAGTATTTGTGTCCATTTTTGTTATACATTTTTGTAATACAATAAATTATTATTATTATTATTATTATTATTATTATTATTATTATTATTATTATTATTATTATTATTAGTATTATTAGTAATGTAATCAATAATAATTAAGAAATAAATTAAAATGTCCATTTTTGTTATACATTTTTGTAATACAATAAATTATTATTATTATTATTATTATTATTATTATTATTATTATTATTATTATTATTATTATTATTATTATTATTTGTGGTATTTTTATTAATTGTACTATACTTTTAAAGTTATTGATGAATTCAATAGTTTCATTACTTTAACGTAATTATTTATTTAGTAATTTATATAGTTGTAAAATAAATAAATAAATTGTTAAGAATAAAAAAAATGAAGAAAATGATTAGACACTATTCATTAGTGTAAATTTTGGTGTGATAGGTTGGAGATGATTTTCAATTTGGTGCAAGATTTGATATAAAATGATGCAAAACTTAGTTCAAATTTTGATGTAGGTTGGAGATGGCTTAAGAACAGCATATTGCTCCAACATGTATACCGTATTAAAAGATCCTCTATTGAAGACAAAGACAAGAATGTCCCACCAATTTCCTAAGCACAGTAACTTGGGGATGGCACTAAGATGACCAAACATCTTTTGGATAAAAATAGGGTTATTAACGCTCAACAATTTCCCCACTACGCGATTTTAATAATTTTCATAGCATTTTTGTCACTGTTAAAAGATAAGATATGATTGCTTTGCACTGTGCCACTTAGCATAGAATGTGATTGCACGAAGAGTTGGAACATCTATTATCAATTCAATCCTGAGAAAAATCCGAGTTATACAAAACCCTCAATGAGTAAGTTTAAAGTATAAAGATTTTAACTTCTCCAATTCTCACAAGCTACATGATCTTACTTCTTTCACAAAGTTAAATGGTTATGACCATCTAACCGAACGAGGATGAGGACTCCAGTCGCCCCTGTATTTAACTAGGACGAGGACGAGGACGAGGATGTGCACAAGGAAAAGAAGATGAGACCTTTGGTTCCAATCGTCGACTACTCAACTGAGGAACAACATTCAATTTCTAAGACCCCATCAACAAATATGGTTATAGCTATAGTGTTGTGGTTTGACCCAAATTCTAGTGGGTATTGGAGTCTAAATTGGAGTGGCTTTGTGGTCTATAATACTTGTGACAATAATTGATGATTTCTTCAAGAAAGTTTGGGTATTCTTCTTGAAGCAGAAGAGTTATGTGTTTGGAACCTTCAAGGAGTAGAAAACATTGGTAAAGAAGCAGATCGGAAAGCAACTGAAATGTCTATGCATTGATTATAGGTTGGCATTTTGCTCAGATGATTTCAATAGCTTCTATAGGGCTGAAAGCATCTTGAGACACTTGACAATGTCTGCAACTCCTCAACAGAATGGTGTGGTAGAACGGATGAATAGAATCTTGATGGAAAATATTCGTCGTATGCTTTCAAATTCTGGGTTGCCTAAGTCTTTTTAACCTAAAGCTACTACTACAGTTTGTTTTCTAATTAATCGATCACCCTCAGTTGCCATTGATAAAAAGACGCTAGAAGAAGTATGGTTTGGTAAACCATCTTACTATTCTGATTTGAGAATTTTAGGTGTCCGGCTTATGTTCATGTGGATAATGAAAAGTTGGAGCCTATGTCTAGAAAGCGCATCTTTCTTGGGTACAAATTAGGCGTGAAGGGGTATAAGTTGTGGTACCAGAGACTAGAAAGATGGTTGTTAGTAGAAATGTAGTATTTGATGAACTAATATAGTTTGTGACTCATCTTTTAGATTCCAATAAAACTGAAGAGCGGAATTATACAACTCAGAGTTTGTAGAATTGTCTACTACAGATCAGTCCAGCTCAGGGTTGACAGACAATAATATATTGCTTACTTTGCCTACACCACCAACACCAAGTATTTAATAGTTAAGGATAGACCTTGCATGCAGATTATATTTCTATAAAAGTATGGGAAAGCAGATTTGGTAGCTTATGCATTAAGTGTGGCTGAAGGCATTGATTCCATTGACGAGCCTGCTATATATTTTAAGGTAGTCGATTGTAATAATTCTAGCAGATGGATGATTGCTATGCACGATGAGATGGAGTCATTGAACAAAAATAACACNTCAGAGTTTGTAGAATTGTCTACTACAGATCAGTCCAGCTCAGGGTTGACAGACAATAATATATTGCTTACTTTGCCTACACCACCAACACCAAGTATTTAATAGTTAAGGATAGACCTTGCATGCAGATTATATTTCTATAAAAGTATGGGAAAGCAGATTTGGTAGCTTATGCATTAAGTGTGGCTGAAGGCATTGATTCCATTGACGAGCCTGCTATATATTTTAAGGTAGTCGATTGTAATAATTCTAGCAGATGGATGATTGCTATGCACGATGAGATGGAGTCATTGAACAAAAATAACACTTGGGACTTGGTGAAATTACCTAAAGGTAAAAAGGTGGTTCGTTGCAAATAGGTGTTCAAAAGAAAAGAAGTCACATCAGGGATAGAAGATGTTAGATACAAGGCTAGATTGGTGGTAAAAGCCTACAGTCAGATTTCGGGTGTTGATTTTAGAGATGTGTTCTCACCAATTGTGAAGTACAGTTCTACTCGAGCTTTACTTGAAGTGGTAGCTAAGAATAATTTGGAGCTTGAGCAAATGAATGTCAAGATAGCATTCTTACATGAAGAACTTGAGGAGAGCATCTACATACAACAACTAGAGGGATTTATAGCTTTCGAGAAGGTGGAGAACTTGAGGAGAGCAACTATATGCAGCAATCAGAGGGATTTATAGCTGCAAAGAAGGAAGAATATGTATGCTTATTGAAGAAATTCTTATATGTATTGAAGCAGTCACCAAGGCAGTGGTATAAAATGTTTGATTCATTCACAAGTGCTACTGGTTTTGATATATATAATTATGATAGTTGTGTGTACTTCAGAAAGGAAAGTAGTGGATCAACTATATATTTGTTATTATATGTTGATGATATGCTCATAGCAACCAAAGATAAAGCAGATCTTAGAAAAATAAAATTAAAACTCAGTAAGAAGTTTGACATGAAGAACTTGGGTGCAACAAAGAAGATTCTTGGGATGGAGGTCTTGAGAGATAGAAAGGCTGGCAGATTGTATTTGAGTCAGGAGGGATACATTGAGAAGGTGCTTGAAAGATTCAATATGGTGAAAGTTAAGGCCGTCAGTACTCACTTAGCTGCCTACTTCAAACTATCATCTAACTTGTGTCCACAGTCAAATGAAACATTGATTATATGTCTCGAGTTCCTTACTCCAGTGCAATTGGTTCGGTCATGCATAATATGGCTTGTACAAGACCTAATTTGGCACAGACAATTAGCATACATGGCTAATCCTAGAAAGGAACACTGGAAAGCAGTGCAGTGGATATTCAGATACTTGAAGGGCTCTTCAAATACTTATTTGCATTTTGGTAGAAATTCAGATGGAGTCATCGGTTATGTGGATTCAGATTATGTTGTGGATCTTGATAGCAGGAGATCACTTATACGGTATGTGTTTACTCTTGGTGGCTGTCTATCAACTAAAAAGCTACGTTGCAAAATACAGTAGCTATGTCTACAACAGAAGTAGAATACATGGCCATTATAGAGACATGCAAGGAGGCTATATGGTTGAGAAGATTAATTGGTGAAATCAGTGAATACTTGCAAATGTCTACATTATTCTGTGATAGTTAGAATGTAATTTTCTTAACTAAAGATCAGATGTTTCACGGGAGGACTAAGCACATTGATGTGAGGTATCATTTTGTGCGTGATGTGATTGCTCGTGATGATATTGTAGTGAGAAAGGTTGATATCAGTGATAATTCTACTGTTATGATGACAAAACCACTTCCTATTGCTAAGTTTGAACATTGTTTGAACTTACTGGCGTTTGTTATTGATTTAGTCCATTGAGTCTTGTTTGAAGAGGAGGAGTGGTGTTTATTGTTAGAGTTGTGATGTGTAATTTCTTGTATTGGAATTTGGTTCAATATGGAGATTTGTTGTGGTTTGATCCAAAATCTAGTGGGTATTAGAGTCTAAACTAGAGTGGTTTTGAAGAGATTAAAATTATGGACCGGAAGAAAAAGTCGCCGCATTTTCGCAAGCTTGGCGCTAGTTGGCTGTTCGAGCAATCTCGATGGAAAACAACCCGAGAATTTATCTCCTGCCCATCGTTGCCCCCATCGCTCGACTGTTTATCTGGCCAGGAGCATTTCGCTTTTTGACACGTTGTTGGACTCTTATTCCACTACAACTTGTTCTTAGGATTTATATATATATATATATAACATCAAGAGAATTGAGAGAGAACATTCTTGAGAGCCTAGATTTCAATTGAGATTATTGAAATCTTGATATTGTAAATACAAAACTATTGATAATAGTGGATTCTCCTCATCTAAACTTCTTATATTCTTATTTTCTTCATCTTTATTTTATTATCATCATTATCTTGTGATCTGAAATTTATAACATGTAGAAATTGAGAAGCGTGTTGTAACAGCAAATTCTAAAGAGGATAAGCCTCCTCTGGAAAAAGATGGTTTGTCTCTGGATTTGGGGATATTGAACTACATTTTGGGGTTTGGGATTTTAGGACATATTAATTACATTTTAAATGATTTAATTAGTTTTAAAAAGTTTATTATTCAATTTAGTTAATTTAATAGGGTATTGAAACTAATTTAACCATTAAAAATAGGATGCAATAACATATGGAATATTACAACCTTCAGCCCTTATGTTGATAGTAAAGAGAGACAGTGCATACATAAGGAGAATGGATTTTTAAGCAGTCAACCTATAAAATTGAGAAAAATCATGTTCATTAAAAGTTAACAATATATGGAAGTACATATGGCCCATGATTGGTTTTGATGAAAATGATATTTTTAGTAAATTTTAATAAAAAAAATTGATAAAATGTGCCGTTGAAAAGTTGATAACAGTTGTGTATCACATGAAATGTGTAACTGAAAATGTGTTTTGAAAAAAAATAAGTTTTAAGAAATGAAGGCCAAACATGGATGTAATTTGTGTTGCAACCCTCTTGCTTGAATATTCAAAAGCTCATTAGTCATCAATAATAATTCCACTACATGATACCCCGCATTACTGTCAAGATAATACCTTGTTAGAATTAATAATGTATATTACTTATCAAATAGCCTACTTATCTTCATCATGTAGTTAGGATATCTGTTGGATCTGTATATACTTCATAAGGGGACTAACATATCACCCAGTTGTGCTTCCAGTACATTCTATTGCACATGGTTACGTGCACAAATATTCTCTTTGTTGAGCAGTTTGTTAGGATAGTTCTTTACCCTTTTCTTCTTCCTATTTATTTTCCCTTGTATTGATGTTAATGGTAAGATGAATTTCTGAATTCAATTCTAGTTCATTAGAATTCTCCTCATCTTCATTTAGCTGCATTACTGCCTTCTAACATCTTTAAATTCTTACATGGTATCAGAGCAATAACTACCATTGCTGAAATGAATTCTGCCACCAGTGAAAACGCAGCTCCCATCAAAACTCCTGATTTTCTGATCATTACAAGCTAGAAAACTCAAATAATCCAGGATCCATTCTCGTTACAGATTTACTGACCACAGAAAATTATCCTATTTGGTCAAGGGCACTCCGGTGAGCACTCCGAGCTAAGAACAAGATTGGCTTCATCAATGGAACACTACCTAAGCCTAAACCAACCAGTAACTCCTTCGATCCATGGGAGAGATGTAATGATATGGTTGTATCTTGGATTCAAAATGCCATATCTCCCTCTCTTAGTGTTGCATTCATGGATTAGGCAAGTGAGATATGGGCTGAACTTAAGGATCGACTCTCCTAACAAAATGGACCCAGAATATATGAACTGAAAAAAGCATTGGCTGATCTGGAGCTAAAAAATGATTATGTAAATATCTATTATGGTAAATTAAAAACCATTTGGGATGACCTATCAGTCTATGATCCCATCCCTGAATGTAACTGTGGATAATTGGAAGTACTTGTGGACAGACATCAACGTGATTGTGTAATCAAATTCCTAATGGGGCTAAATGAAGTGTATGATAACACAAAGGCTCAAGTGATGATGCTTGATCCCATTCCACCAGTAAACAAAGTGTTCTCCTACATACAACAGCAGGAGAGACAGAGACAAATTACCTCAACTGTTGTGAACAATGAAGTAATTGCAATGACAACCAGGAAAAACTATGGAGATAACTGGACTGTCAGTTATGGAAAATCTGCCTATCTATATGTTACATCCATACACTTTCAAAATTTTGATAGCATCCCATGGATTATTGAGACTGGTGCTGCAGATCATGCATTGAATCTAAAACTTATCTCTCAGTTAAATTGCCAACTGGTGAGATTGTTCCAGCTACACAAACTGGTGTAGTGCAAATCACAGATTCTATGCTTCTCAAAGATGTGTTATGTGTTCTTAATTTTTCACTTCAATTTACTGCCTGTCAAGAAATTAACACAACAGATCCCTTTTGCCTAATCTTCATGTCTAATGCCTGCTATGTGCAGGACCTTTTATTTTGGAGGACGATTGGGAAGGGTAAAGTATGTCATGGCTTGTATCGGCTGATGCTACACAAGGTTCCTCCCACAGCTCTCATGACCACCCTGTCAACCGTTAATCTTAGGCAACCTTTCAGCATAGCCTCTATTATCAATTCTGATGTTTAGCCAAACTTATGGCATTATCGTTTAGGAAATTTATTAGATTCTAGAATGAAACTCATTTGTGATAATTTTCTTGTTTCCCATTACAAGAATACCAATAATGTTCCTTGTTATATTTGTCCATTGGCAAAACAAAATAAAAATCATTTTCCCATACGATCACATAAGTCTAAGCAATTGTTTGAGATTATCCACTGTGACATCCGGGGTCCCTGCCCCACTACAGCTCATGATGGATCTAAATATTTTCTTTCAATTATAGATCTCATTCACGTGCCACTTGGGTCTATTTACTTAAGAAAAAATCTGATGTTGATCATTCCATTCAAGCTTGTATCCAAATGATAGAGAATCAATTTCAAACCTCAGTTAAAACCTTAAGAAGTGATAATGGACTTGAACTCAAATCGACTGATTTTTACAACTTAAAAGGCATCATTCATCAAAAGAGTTGTGTTGAGACCTCTCAACAAAACGGTGTGGTTGAAAGGAAGCACCAACACTTAATGAATGTTGCCAAAGCCTTAAAATTCTAGGTCTTCCTCTGTTTTATTGGAATGAATTTATCCTCATTGCAACATATTTGATAAATCAAATTCCCACACCTCTGCTACAAGGAAAGTCACCATTTGAAATACTATTTCAGTGCACACCAACCTACTCTCATCTTAGGACCTTTGGATGCCATTGTTATGCTTCAACATTGACACATGAGAGAAAAAAGTTTGATCCTAGAGGGCGTTAGTGTATTTTCTTAGGTTATCCCTTTGTAGTTAAAGGATACAAAGTGATGGACTTACAGACAAAAACCATCTTTATATCAAGGAATGTGACATTTCATGAGGCTTATTTTCCTTACAAACAAGATGAAAAAACAATTGAAGAAACTGAATTTGTCTTTACCAAACCACTCCCTGGTGATATTAATCATATCCATGGATCCACATCAGATGCCACACTCCACTCATCTAGGGCATAGACACTTGATTAGAACATTTCAAACAACCCTGCACTTGAAAGTAGTCCTCAAACATCACCTCCCACATCACCTATCACTCGAAAATCTACAAGGGTCAAGAGGGCTCCCCAGTAGTTACAAGATTTCCATTGTCATCAGGCCACATCAACTCAGCCATCCAAATCTTCTCTCAAGACAAGGTTCATAGCATCTGTAGGTAAGGTATTTTCCCTTTTTAATACCATCTTTTATCATAAATTATCACATCAGTTTAAAGCTTTTACAACCTCCATTTGTACACACTTTGAACCCAGTACATATCATCAAGCTGTGAATGATCCTAACTGGTGCAAAGCAATGAAATCAGAAATAGAAGCCCTTGAGTTGAATAGAATATGGACTCTCACTGATCTTCCACCAGGAAAGAGAGCAGTTGGCTACCAATGGTGTATAAGCTGAAGCATAACTCAGATGGAAGCATCAATAGGCAGAAGGCAAAGCTTGTGGCCAAAGGATATACAAAAAAGGAGGGAATAGACTACAATGAAACATTCTCGCCTGTTGCAAATCTTGTTACTGTTCGATATCTGTAGTTCAAAATTGGCATCTCAGGCAATTTGATGTGAGCAATGCCTTCCTACATGGAGTTTTACATGAAGAGGTATATATGGAAAAACCTCTAGGCTATACAAAAGGGACTCCCAATCAAGTTTGCAAGCTATTGAAAAGTATATATGGCCTGAAGCAAGCCTAAGGCAGTGGTATTCCACATTCTCTACAGCACTTATAGATTTTGAGTTTTCTAAATCAAAGGCTGACTACAACTTTTTCACAATGACGACAAATGATTCCTTCACAGCTTTGCTTGTCTATGTAGACGATATTGTCTAGCAGGCTCTAATTTGAATCAAATAGATAAAATTCAGAAGCTTCTCATAAACAGATTCAAAATTAAAGTACTAGGTGATCTAAAGTATTTCCTTGGCCTTGAAGTGGCAAGATCAAACAAAGGAATTGTCATCTCTCAACGCAAGTACACTTTGGATATGTTGGCTGATGCAGGACTACTTGGAGCTAAACCTGTTAAACTACCTATGGACCAAAATCTGAAGTTGGGAAGAGACACAGCAAAACCATTACCTGATCCTACAGTCTACAGGAAACTGATTGGAAAACTGATGTATTTGTCTTTAACTAGGCTAGACATATGTTATGCTATTCAGAATCTTAGCCAGTTCATGGAAGCCCCTTCTTACACACACCTTGTAGCAGTTCACAAGGTAATCAGATATCTCAAATTGGCACAAGGACAAGGCCTATTATTTCCATTTTCATCCACTTTAAAACTTCAAGCTTTTTGTGATTCTGATTGGGCAACGTGCCCTGATTCTCGAAGATCAGTTACTGGTTACTGCATCTTTCTTGGAGATTCGCTGATCTCTTGAAAATCCAAGAAACAAAGCATGGTGTCTCGATCATCTGCTGAGGCAAAGTACAAGTCGATAGCTAGCACTTGTTATGAAATTACATGGTTAAAGTACCTCCTAAGAGACCTTCAAATTGATCACTCCAAACCAGTTACTCTATATTGTGACAATCAGGCGACATTACACATTGCCTCCAACCCAGTATTCCATGAGAGAACCAAGCATATCGAGTTGGATTGTCACCTAATCAGGGATCAAAATGAAGTTGGACACATCTGCACCTCCTATGTTAACACTCAATCACATCTTGCAGATATATTCACTAAGGCGTTATCTTCTATCACTTTGAGATCACATTTGTCCAAGATGG
>CAIGRL010253395.1:0-12605 GCA_903798325.1 Fraxinus xanthoxyloides | reverse complement strand
TTAAAGAAAATAATACATAAAAACAAGTAATTATTTATTAATGAATGTCATATTTTCCTTAATTTAACATAATTATTTATTTAATAATTTTTATATTTCTAAAATAAATAAATAAATAAAGAATATTCCGAATAAATAAATTCCTAAGAATAGAAAAGAGAAGAAAATAATTAAACATTGTTCATTAAATGTAAGTTTTGATGTAATGATTGTAGATGAATTTTAATTTGATACAAAATTTAATGAAGCGTTGGAGATGGTCTTGAAGGAAGTGCATTTGGAAGCAAAATGAAATACTTTTCTTAAAATTAATTTACTTAGCTAATTGAGCACGGAAAGATGGAGAACTTGGTAAAAAGCTCCAAACTCAATATCTATAACATATCTGCGTGTTTGTGATATTAACTTTGAAACTAGCATGTTTGAAAGTGATTAAAATTCAATTAAAATTAAAAATATAGTCGTTATTGGGTCTCACTCGTCTAATAAAAGTCAACAATAATGATTAGTTTTTCAATTTTAATCCGATTTTAATCTCTACCGAACACATCCTAAATTTACCTCTTGTTTGGTTTTCAGTATTTTCAAAATACATTCTTCTATTTTTCATTTTCAAACATACATTTTGATGGTAGAATGACATTAAATGCGTGTTCAGTCGTACTTAAAATTCAATTAAAATTGAAAATATAGTCGTTATTGGGTCTCACTCGTCTAATAAAAGTCAACAATAATGATTAGTTTTTCAATTTTAATCCGATTTTAATCTATATCGAACACATCCTAAATTTACCTCTTGTTTGGTTTTCAGTATTTTCAAAATACATTCTTCTATTTTTCATTTTCAAACATACATTATTAAATAAAATAATATTCCACGCAAATTCAAAATTTTTCTTTATTTTTTAACCACAGATCCTTCATCAAATCATTATTCCAAAATGTGTTTTTAACAAAATAAAAATGGTGCTCAAACAGTTAGTAAATCTCAAATATAGAGGAAACTCTATAATATTTTGGAAATACGAATTAGATTGCATGAGATTGTTAGATATATGGCTAAATCAAATTCAAGATGTAGCTTAATATTTATTATTTAGGAATCCAATCAATTATGTACAAACAGACAATAGTGAGCTGCTTCACCTTAAAAGTGTGGACTTTCCTAAGTGGACACCAAGTTTGACATTCCGATAAGGTTTGTACATCAGAGTGTCAAATTCGGTGTACAAATAGTAAAATCTTAAATTTTTTAAGAAAAATGAATTATAAAATAAAATACTGTTTCGACTATATTTGGTGTCTCACCATTGCAATTCAATTTAATTTAATTTTATTTCACCATAGCAATATAATTTTATACTTAGTGTCACCATAACCATCTAATTTTATTTTATTTCTCAATGGCTACCCAATTTCATTTAACGTTTCTCTATGGTCACCAAACTTCTTTCCACAATTTTTACTAATTTAAAAGGGGTAAAACGATAACTTTGTCTTATATATAAAATAAATTTTTTAAACAAAATTAAAATTAAAATTTTTTTCCTTATTTTTTTACCATACATTCTTCATCAATTTACTATTCCAAAATACATTTTATTAAAAAAAAAAAGACTCAAATAGGTCCTTAGAAAAATAAAATAAAATAAAAACACATTTTTAAAATAAAATAAAATAAAAAATTATTTAAAAAAAAACGTTCCTTAAAAAAGTAAAATAAAATAAAAACTTATCTTTTCAAAAAAAGCTTTTAGAATAAAATAAAGACTTATTTTAAAATATAAAAAAAAAAAAAAAATTTTGTTTTTTTAGTTTATATATATGTTTGTATGAAACGTTATATGAAATTGGATAACCATGATAACACTGATTATAAAATTGGATGATCATGGTGAAACAAAATCAAATTGAATGACATAATGACACTAATTATAAGTATAAAATTGGACGATGAATCTAACCCTTTTCTAATAAGTCCATCCCCAACCCAACATTGCAATTAATTTGTAAAATGGTTGATTTATGCGAAACTTCCTTATGTTTTGAGACAGCGACGGTCCGTTCTCTCCCCTCCCCTCTATATTAATAATCTCAGGCAGCCTTTGCAAAAATAGCACAGCATACGTACTACATTATCCTTTTAGAGAGAGAAGCCTATCTTTCAACCATCTCTTGAAACAGAACAAGATCAATCCAACTTGCATTTATATCGAAATTAAGTCGGGGTAAGAAAAATCTTGCTCTTTTGCACATTCTTTCAATTAATTGCGTCATTCACATTGTTGTTCAACGTTGCTTTACGGCAATTTATTGAGTCATCTATTTTCATATATTTACTTGGAATCTTATTCCTACTTATTTTGTATGAACCTAACCTAACCTGGGATGATTATGTAGCTGTTGGCATATTCTGTCTATCTGAATGTTATTATTTTTGGTGGTAATTAGCAGATTTTAACATTTCATTGTTCAACTAAAGATTAAGTTTAATGCCTCAGTTTGATGACTTCTGAATGTTTCTTTTTATTTTCAGAGGAATGGGAGTGACTTTTTCCTGTCCATTTGCCAATCTTGATGATTTAGACAGTCAATTTGATACTTATTTGGCTAGATCTACAAGTTTCAAAGGCAGCGATGAGAAAACTTCACGATCTAGTAGCTTAAACCCTCGAGGTTCTGAACCTACTACATTGAAGTCTTTAGGTTCTAGAAAGATGATCCTTGAAGGGTCTCTTAGTTTCAATGGGAGGGAACTAGAGGCCAAAATCTCGCTGCAGGATGAAAACGCAATGATCAGATCGGTCAACTTGATTAGCGGAAACCAATTGCGGCCTGCTGAAGATTGCATGTCCGAGAAAAATGTTGAGAAGCTATTTCCAGAGTCTGGTAATCAAAGACATCAAGCTGCCCTTAAATTGCAGAAAACATATAAAAGTTTCCGAACGCGGAGACAACTAGCAGATTGTGCTGTTCTCGTCGAGCAAAGATGGTACACCAAGTGCAATTGTTATATATCAATTCCTAAATTTGTCTTACCAACTGCCATTTTTTTTCTTTCTATTACATTCAGGTGGAAACTGTTGGATTTCGCTGAACTCAAGCGTAGTTCTATATCATTCTTCGACATTGAAAGACCAGAAACTGCCGTTTCACGTTGGTCAAGAGCAAGAACCAGAGCTGCTAAGGTAAGGTCATATTGTCAGTTTGTGTATTTCTTTAGTGCATTTCTGTTTGAGTTCTGAAGATTAGGACTTTGTCAGGTGGGGAAAGGTTTGTCAAAAGATGAAAAGGCGCGTAAACTTGCTTTGCAGCATTGGCTCGAGGCTGTAAGTCGCACTTGCAAACCAACCTTAAACATTTTTATGACCATGTGTTGATTAATTTTATTTATGTATTTTCATATAGATTGATCCTCGACACCGCTATGGTCACAATCTGCAATTTTATTATGTTTGTTGGCTCCAATGTGACAGCAAACAGCCTTTCTTCTATTGGTAAGGTTTATTTGGAGCTTTTTGCTACTTTGATCTTCATCATCAATTAGATATGGACGCTTTATAACCACTTTGATCTGCAGGTTGGACATTGGAGAAGGTAAAGAAGTAAATCTCGAGAGGTGTCCTCGATCAAAACTTCAACAGCAATGCATCAAGTATCTTGGTCCGGTGAGCTTCCTTTCTACCTTTCAGAGGCTTACCTTAAAAATCTCTTGAGATTCAGCTAATTAGAACAATTTTAACATAGCTGGAACATGCACATTACCCCATATATGCCTGTATATAGAATACTAGAGAATTGAAAGAAAATAGCCAAGAATATAATGCGCAACGGAGTTAACCAAATCACTTCAATTTGACGGTGCAGACAGAGAGGCAGGCATATGAAGTTGTTGTTAAGGACGGAAAGTTTATCTACAAGCAGAGTGGACACCTTCTTGATACAAAGGGCGGCCCCAAAGACATCAAGTGGATCTTTGTTCTCAGCGTGTCTAAGATCTTGTATGTTGGGCAGAAGATAAAAGGCACATTTCAACATTCAAGTTTCTTGGCTGGTGGTGCTACACTCTCTGCTGGACGATTAGAGGTGGAAGAAGGCGTTCTAAAGGTATTTAACCAAGCAATTCCTTTCCTTTTCTTAGCAAAATATATGATATTCTATCACTTGGGAGAGCCTCCTAAATGAATCTAAAATTTGGTATGCAATAGGCGGTTTGGCCTCATAGTGGACACTATCTTCCAACAGAAGAGAACTTTGAGGAATTTATGTCATTTCTGAAGCAACACAAAGTTGATCTGAGCGTTGTCCAGGTAGGGTCACATTCGTTGATTTTGTTATATGAATGTAAAACAAATGGGTTGTTTTGTATAAGTATAATACTAAAGAAGAAAAAGAAGTTAAAATATGTTTATTCTACATAACAAAAGTGGACATAAGGTATAGAAAGATAATGCATTTTCGTACTTAATGAAAACCCTTTATTACACCTTGAGCATAAAACTTGTTTCAGCATGTATATAACTCTAAGCATCTCAGTCTAGTTACAGCTGAAACATCCATTTACTTTTATTCTATTTTTACAGAGAGCGCCAAATAGCGACAAGGAAGTTGGCTTTGGCTTTCGTAATAGCTTATCAGCACCAGATTTCAGTCAAGCCGGCGAAGTCAATAGCTTCAAAAGTGCAGACAGAGAGAAAATCGATTCAAGCAAACATAATTGTAAGGGTGCAGAAACTATGCATCCATCCTTACCAAGTTGGTCCAGAAAGCTAAGCTCAAAAATCTCTGAAATTCAAATTCCAGAAAAAGAAGTTATAAATGAGTTGTTCAATGAGCAACCTATGGTACACAGTTGCAGCACTCGATCTGTTGAAAGTCCAGACGGATATGAGACAGCAGAAGAATATTTATCAGATTCAGAATTTTCAGTCTCTAAGGAAAACTTATTTGATGAGGATCAACAAGAAGGATATGAAGAACCTATTCCCAAGGAAAAAATCATTAAGAGAATAAACTCGCATAAAGGATTGAAGTCATATCAATTGGCTAAACAGTTATCCTGTAAATGGACAACAGGAGCTGGGCCGCGGATTGGATGTGTTAGGGATTATCCTTTGGAGCTCCAAGTCCGGGTTCTAGAGGATGTAAATTTGTCTCCAAGAAGTACGTTTTCATCTCCTCGCAGAACTGCTCGATTTATGGTGGAGGGTCTTACTTCTCCCTTATGTAGAGAAACAACTATAGGTAGAAGTCCGTTTTCTTCAGATTCTCCAAAACTGGCTCAGATTGCAGCAGATAATCAGAACTAGATCCAAAGCTCAAGATACAAATTTGAGTTTATTGAAGCAATTTTTTCCTGATTCAATTTTTAAGGCTATGAATTCTTTTGCAGTTTTTAAAATCATTATTTTGCAAAAAAAATTTGTAGATTCAAGTTACAATAAGAAAATGAATAAAGTTGTTTAGAATTTTGTTTCTTTGCTGAATTCTTTCGGATAGAAAAATGAATAAAGAATGATTTGTGCACACATCAAGAAAGAGTTAAATTCATCTATAGCTATAATTGGAATTATTATGGTCATTCAATTTGAATTTTTTTTTCACTATGACCAATTAGTTTTATACTTAGTGTGATCGTGACCACTAAATCAGATTTTAATTCACCATAGCTATCCAATTTGATTTTATTTCACTGTAGCCGCCCAATTTCATATAACATTTTAGTATAGTCACCCAACTTTTTTTCACAATTTTTACTAATTTTAAAAGGGGAAAATAGTAACTTTGCATTATATATAAAAAACAAATTAATTAATTAAAATAAAAAAATTATTATTTAATAAAAAAGTTACTTAAAAAAATAAAATAATAATAACTTATTTTTTAAAAAAGTTACTTAACCCTTGTTTGATCCCCATTTTTTTTCAAAATACATTTTCCTCTCTTTTTAACAACACATTCTTCATTAAAATAATATTACACGTAAATTTAAAATTTTTCCTTATTTTTTAATCACACATTCTCCATCAATCTACTATTCCAAAATGCATTTTATATAAAAAAAAAATAAAAATGGAGCTCAAACAAGCTCTTAGAAAAATAAAATAAAATTAAATAATTTTTAAAATAAAATAAAAATTATTTATTTAAATAGTTAACTAGAAAAATAAAATAATTCAGATAGCTATGGTGAAACAAAATCAAATTGGATGGCTATGTTAACACTAAGTATAAAGTTGGGTGGTCATTGATGAATTTAACCCCCATCAAAAAATTAAGCAAAGCACACACGGTATGATTAAGCTCCACAAAGTCCAACATAAATGTTCTGAGTATCTATTAATCAAGCTGGGGTTAGCATTGTTAAATGAAGCAACATAACTGAGAGAATTGAGGGAAAGTATGTACTGCATATGGTTCATCTCTATCTATATACAGCAGAAACTCTGAATAAACAGACTGACATTTCAATCTGTTTTCTTTCTTAAATCATAATAATCAAAATTACATTAATGAGAGCACTCTTAGTGACACTGATATTTTTATTTTACGCAAATTTGAATGAGATTTTATAAAGAAATACAGCCCCCAACCACCAGCATTGCTCGGGTGAAATACATGCTCCACATGCAGAATGGAAGTTCTTTCAGATTCTTCTATCAGGCACACAAGCTGTTAGCATAAACTCCCAATGCCATCACTTAAGTTTAGGTTAATACGAGTTTGTGCACTCAGCCACTTCTAAAGTTCTTCCTATACATGAGACTGCACTTCTAGGTAAATATAAACTTGCTAGATGAAAGGGAATATTATATACTCTGCATAGAAGAGATTCCATATGAAGCGATAGAACGAGGAGATTGCATCCTGTGAAATGCAAATATACAAGGTCAAACCAGCATTGACAGGATTTTTTTTCCACTTAAAACTGAAATTAAAGAAAATATGCCAAGATAAAAAATCGTAGTAGTCGATTAGCATTTATAAAACTACAAAACTATCCAAGATTCTTCCAGGACGGTAATATCAAAAAGACCCGAAAACATATATCTCAACGTATGTTGGTTGCATAATATATTGCGGCTCTTGTTTCAGACTTCGACATATTTTTCAAATTATAAATGTCACTAACCAAACTGTTTTTTATGATTGTCTGACGTTACCAAATGTGTAAGGTGACGTTATATGACAAACTAGCCAGTAGAAAGTCTTGCATTAAAGTATGAGCAAATTAATAACAGATTTGAAGAACCACACAACCGTTTTAAAAGTGATTGAAGGCCTTTCGATGAATGTGAAGCCCACTGGCAAAAGGCTGAATGTAATAATCCCATTATATTCAATCCACTGCCAAACACTTTAAACAAGATATTGTGCACTACAGATGAAAATGTTTCAGCTAAAATAACTTTGCTTCTCAGATGGCAGGCAAATACTAGAGACACGTCAGAGAGGGCAAATTTAAACCAACACTATTCACTAGTGAAAAAGTTACTAGCATCACAAAGTTCCATGCACTTGTATAGTTAGAACGAAGCATTCTATAAACAAAGTTATGATAACTCAAGAATTACCTTGGTAAAATTTGCTCGTTCCAGTAACCATGTCTGCAAAGGATTTAACAAAAACATATGTAATGAAATAGGACTACCATCTAGAAGAGAAAACAGATAAAACAAGCAATCAACTAGAAATCAGTGAAACGAAGCCCTCATTTTTACTGGACAAACATCAAAACAATCATTAAGCCTTCTACACTTCTGGAAATGAAACAAAACAAAGTCAAAATATATACAACTTAGACGTATGATCCAGTTATACAGAGCTTCGACTTGCATAATGAGTTAGAAAGAAGAGAAAAATTAGAAGGAGCATGATCAACAAATTCAGCTTACTTCTTGATAGGTGGCTTCGGACTCAGCTCCATCACTCTTAAATCGACAAACTTTAAAGAATATAATTATTTAGTGAATACTGCTGGTGCATTAATTGAAAACAGGGTTGAGCATAAGAAGAATGTTTGTGGTTTCTAAGTAGGCTATATTTAGCAAATGGCCTTGGAGACTTGCTTCTGTAAAGATAATGGAACCGTAGATACAAGTAATAATGACTTCAAACTTGGAGAGGCATTGCAAAGTATCTTAATCTTTATGTCTTTGAACCGAGCAAATTAGATATTTTCAACAAGCGAAATTGTGGGAGAAATTTCAGTTTCTCGCTTGGAAAAGGACAGCAGTGAAACAGACATTTCTTTGACATTCAAAGATATCTTAAATGAAACATTATTGAAGTCGCAAGAAATGGTTAAATTTCATTATAGATTAATTCAAGTAGATTAAGAAAAAAGGGGCAGGAAATTGTCATTTTTATCTTAGTGAGAAGAGAAAATAAAGAAAATTGAGTTTCACTGAAATAAAAAGGCAATAATTAAAATCCAACAGGAAATCTGGCGAACATCATGAAATAAATAAAAGAAATGTACCTGGAAAGTTAAACTCACTGCCAAGATGAGATGTGCAGGTACCATCAAGCTCCTCTTGAAAGCCTGTAATTTGTTCCATATATAAGCGCTATATCAATGGCAAATAGATATGGACATATCAATGGAAAGTAGATTAAGTTAGATCTCGAGAGAATGCACATGACCTGAGGCATGTAAATTGCTACCAGTATAGAACCAATGTAATTTATCAACAGAAGACCAGATCCAAGAAATGCAATATTTTTCACACCAAGCTTTGTTGCCAAAGTAGAAATCTGAAATCTAGCAAGCCGTGTGGAATCATGAGAATTTTTTCAATAAGAGAAGCATCTTATTTTAGGTAGGATTTCAATTGATGAAAAGATATGGCTTCATTCTAAGACTCAAAATTCAAAGAGCACACGTGAAAATGAAAAGAAATGGCAATAAAAAAATGTCAGTAATAAAAGGCTTTTGTAGGAAAAATAAACTAGAGCAATTCATGCAAAATTTAGGTTTTAAAACTTACTTGCGATCACCCTCTACATCTGGAAGATCTTTTGTTATGGCAATCACGAGCGCAAATAAAGTGACAAAAGTTGTAATAAAAGCCACAGGGGAGCTGCAGGAGAAAACATGGGCATGGAAATGATTAAATTAACGGGACAAGCATCCATAAAGCAATTTACTATAAGAGAGTATTAGATATTTCAGATAGCATCTAGAAGCATACACTGCTTGAGCTGAAATCTGCCGTATTCAAGAACCTTATTTCAGAGTTATCTATATATAGAGATTAATCAAAAATGATAACCATCCAAACTAACTTCTAATTGCTTCTGTCTGGCGAACCATAGTTCATCTGAATACATCTGTGCCTATAACAATGGATATTAAATATGAATTTACCTCCACTCGAACGATAGACCTAGAGCAGCTCTTGTGGCATAATACACACCAAAATTAAGAAGGAATCCTCGCACCTGAAAAAGTATTTTCATTCATATTATTATCTGGAATGTTGCAAATAAGGAAAAGCCTATGCCAATTATTTGGAATGGCATAATACAGCCAGGTTAGAATACTAGCCATGACAACTTGTTGGATTCTAAACCACTAAACCCCAAGTTACAAAGCAGCAGCTATCAAAGCTTACTCAGCTAATGCAGATGAAGATGTTAAAAGACCCCCCCACCTTAACATGCAATGCTCTTGTCACAAATCATCAGTAGCCCACCCAGTCCTAGCTCAACCAAGTGGATAATACAGAAAAGATGGCTTCATTGGCACCTGGTGAGTTAATTTTTGATCATTTAGTTGGAGGGTGGGGGTGGAAGTGGGGGTTGAATCCCCTTGAAAAGGAAGTTCTCTGGTTTATCTCGTGAAAAGATCTTTACATTTCCTTTAGAAAATCCTTTCCGATTTTGAAAGTGAGTCAGGTTTGCTTTCTGGTCAAAATATCATTTATCTCAGTTCCCCTTCGCATGACAATGCTGCCTATTGTGGTATCATGGGATTACAACTAGTACCTAGACTACTCACAAAGCTGTTCTTGCTGCAGTATGCCTGACAAATTGATAGGAATGAACTATTCAGAAGAAACAAAAGAATATGCATACTGCATGGAGGAGAAAGAACCATACCGTGGCTATAATAAGAAATGCTACGACAGGATATCTCTTCATCCGAAATGGGGGAACAGAATAGATGGTGCCAAGGAAAAGACCAAGGCAATAAAGACCAGTTATAAAAGGACCAAAGTTCATCCCAACAATTAAAAGGCCAATAACAGCAAGCAGTAACACCATGAACCATGCAGATTGTTCTGAAAGATCTCCTGCAGCTATGGGTAAATAAGGTTTGTTTACCCTGCAGTTGAAGCCAGGGCAAAACAGTGAAAGGGATGTATCCAAGAAGTAGAAAGACAACATGTGTTAAACATTGAAAGGAACAAAGTCTGCACGTGTCCGTGTTTCTTACTTGTCAATCCCAACATCGTATATTTGATTGATGCCTACTATATAACCATTTCCACATATAAGAGCAAGAAGTCCAGAAAACGCCTTCAAAAATAATGGCCATCTTATCAAATTTGGGTTCTCAACTAAAGCTCTAGTCACCAAAGAGCTGTCAACAAACCATTGATTAAAATAAATTAGCAGCAAAATGAAAAATGTGCAACATGAAAGACATTTTAATTCAGAAGATATGGTATGCAAGCATAAATACTACTCACACAGATCCTAAAGTTGTTCCACGTATGGTATGGGGCCTTAGAAATCTCCAGAAGGCATCTTTGAACTGCGAAACTTTGTTCAGCAGTGGATCAGTACCAGCAGCACCAACTTGAGAACAGGCCTGACAGTATCTTCTTTCGTGTAAATGCTATCAATATATATTTGCACTTCGGTTAAGCCATGTAAGTAAAAAAAGACTATGTTTTATCCCATTCAAATTCATGTAAAGGATAAGGTTGCCAAATCTGTGTAATTAGTCAAATCATCGGCAATTAGTTACTGCATGCAGAGTTGATCTGGTAATCATTTCACATAAATGTATGTTCTCTTTCATTTTATTGAGGACTAACAGTTCATAAATAAACAGGAATGTTAGTCTTAAATCACTGATATTGGGTAAAAAGGCCAAGTCCAATTCTATTATATATTTCCTACAGTTTCACAGTTTCCACGAAATTTGGAACCCATAAAACCCAATTCATTTTTTAACTTCAACCTAATTACTCATTTATACTAAATTTAACCAGTCTCCTGCTAAGAGATTATGTAGCTGAGACATTGTGTGGAAAAGAGAAACACTATTAAGCAATAAAAACTTTGTTTGCTTCAATTCAAAGCATCAAGATTTAATGTGTGTATTCATTAACGAAACTCAACGCCAACCAAGTTGTGCACACAGAATTCAAGGTGAATAAGGTATATGATAAACTTCCCTTTACACGACGATATAATATATTTTAACCCAAAATGACACGGTGCATACAAAGTTACTCTCTCAGCCCTGTTTGTTATCCTTAAAAAAATTAAATTAAAAATTAAATTGTTTGTTACTGGATCATTTATCCACCACACATTTACACCATCAAACATTCTAAATACAAACCAATAATTTTTTCTTAATGGCACAGTTTCCAAAATATACTACTACTCATATCTCATTATTCCCAAATAAATTATATCAAGGGGCACTTAATTCTTAGTATTCTCGATATAACAAAGATGACTTATTAACATTAAAAAGCTTGAACTTTTAAGCCATAAAATGAGGAAATTTTACATACCCAGATAGAATGACGCCTGCGGTGGGCAATTTGAAGGGTTCTTGAGAAGGTTTTGTGATTCTGCACATTTAAAGAAGGTGACTTCTTGGAAGATTTGAGCAGTGAGCAGCCAGCCTTGCAAGTGGGCTTAATGGAAAATTTACTGTATCCAGAAGCTGAGGGTGTAGAATTGGCTGAAATTCCTACTGAGGAACATGGTGAGAACGGAAGATTCATACCTAGTTCAAGATTGTGATTTGGGAATTCTAGTTTCAGTTTTCTCTGTAATTAAGTCCGCTATATCTCGGCTTGAATCTCCAACCGCGATGAGACTTGTGGACAGGGTAGATGGTAGATTTTGTAAATAGACTGTAAAATCCAAAAGTAGGCAGTCCTTCGGCCGCAATTATTCCATGTTAGAACGGGATAAACAGTAATTTTTTCTTATGATTGAAAAAATGAGATCTTTTTAAGCGCCGCACGTCGAAATGGAAAGATGCATTTTTTGGATGATGCGATGTTGAATATGTAACTAAAAAATAAGAAAAAATTATTAATGTGATGAAAATATTATTTTACTGAAAAATGTGTGATTGAAAATTAATAGAAGAATGAAAATGAAAATTATAATATAGTTCAAACAAGACTTAAATTTACATTTAGGGTGTGAGCCACATTATTTTGGAATAATGTATTTTGGAATAATAGTTTGATAGAAAATGTATGGTTGAAAAAGAAGGAAAAATTATTAATGTAATGGAAAATATTATTTTATTGAAAAATGTGTGGTTGAAAATGAGTAGAAGAATGAGAATGAAAAAAATTAATGTGGCTCAAACAAGTTAATTCGATTAAAATGACTAAAAC
>CAIGRL010253340.1:0-10405 GCA_903798325.1 Fraxinus xanthoxyloides | reverse complement strand
TTTATTTTTTTATTGATGCATTAATTTTATCCAAAATCTTATGCCTTAATGATTTATTAATTCATACCATGAAAATTAGGCCATGTTTGGTGAAGATTAAAATTTGATTTTTAGTAGATTTTGATAAGAGTTGATTAAATATGTGGTTGAAAAGTTGCGAGACCTATAATATATGCTATTAAAATTAATTGTTGATTTTCACTTAGTGCTTATTTGAAAATCATTAATTTATTTTATGGTTCGTCATATGATCATTTTCAACATCACATTCACACAATAAAATATTATATACATATAACAAAAACTTTTTCCAACTTTTTAACCATACATTTTTCTAAAAATCACTATTCGAAACTCTTTTTTTTATAATAATGTTTGTCAAACAGGCTCTTAGATTAAAATTCGTATTTTAATCAGTATCAAACGGGAGCTTAAAAAGATTATTCTTAATTGTGATAATTTTGAATTATATTTTGAAATGGTTAATTACGCTAATAGTCACGAAAGTCGAGTAATTATGCGAATGGTCATTGAAATTATTTTTTATACTAAATCATTCAAATACCTAACTATTACAGTTGTGGCCACTTGGTATAAAAATTAACCTTAAATCCTATGTAGCACCATAAGCGCATATGGATAACCAAACCCAAGTAAAGAAAAAGAATTGTAGTAAATCAATTGTCTGCATATAACTTCATTTATGAATATAAATAGTAATATTAAATATAGAGATAATTCCCAATAAATCAAAATCCTTATTTTTTTTATATCTAATTCGAATGGACAATGAAGGTAGTAAGTAAACAAAATTGACAAACTACATAAAACCATGTTCAATATCTTTAAAGTAATGTTAAGATTCTTAATAAATCCAAATCCTCTTGTCAATAATTGACTATAAAATATTAAGATATATGACTATTATTTTGCTAACATGTCTCATTTGTTGGTACTTATCTTGACAAAGGATCTCAAGGTTAAGTAAAGAATAAGAAAGAAGACTACACTAAAAATTGAGAGGTTGCATAAAATCGAGTCTCATATTTTTATAATAAAATTTACCGTGCATAAAAACATCATAATAAGAAATCCAACCAACGAGTAAAAAAGCATTACACATCCAGAAAGAAGATTATAGTGAATTGATAGACATGTAATCTTTATATTAGCATTAGATAAATAATATTATAAAGCGTTATAGAATTGTTTCATAAAATAAATCCAAATTCCATTTGAATAATTGATTAAGAAGTATTAAGGTGTGTGACTTATTAGACACATCTCAAATAAGTGAAAAACAAAAGGGAGGTCGTCGTGAATTGACAGGTGCATGAAACTTCATTCCATAACATCAAGTCCTCGTTTGAATTTGATTTTCTGCAAAGTTTCGTGGACAAAGCTTTGACTAGAAAGTATATTTGAAAAAACGTGTATAAACCACGTATAAGCATTGAAATGTTTTTGTCTTGACAGCAAGCGTGAATTAAGCGATCAATTGCTAAGAGTGTGTTTGATAGATATTAATTTGAAAAAATGAATTTTGAAATAGTAGATTGATGGAGAATGTGTGGTTGAAAAAGAAGGAAAAGTTATTGATGTGATGTAAAATATTATTCTATTGAAAAATGTGTGGTTGAAAATAAGTAGAATAATGAGAATTAGATTTTTAATGGGAATCAAACGGGGGCTTAATTAGTATATTTTATGTCAATTCGTTTTAAGAGTAGAAGAATTTAAGCATTGTGCATATTTAAATTATAGATTGAACACTTCTGGTTATGGAAAATACTTGTTATATACCGGTATATAAAAGATAATTTTGTTAATAAATTAATTATAATCAATTAGATCTTGGTTCAATCCAATTTGACCTTTCNATTTTGAAATAGTAGATTGATGGAGAATGTGTGGTTGAAAAAGAATGAAAAGTTATTGATGTGATAGAAAATATTATTTTATTGAAGAATGTGTGGTTGAAAATGAGTAGAAGAATGAGAATGGAAAAAATAATGTGTACCAAACGGGGTGTAAATTGATCATGCGTAGAGGCACTTTATTAAATTTTTTGTTTTTATTTTTATTTTTCCCCCATTTTTAAATACTTTTTACTTGACTTTAATTTATTAACTTTTTTTTTTTTTTACAAAGGCTTTTATTTGACTTTAGTTTCAAATTTTTAAATGATTTTATCTGTATAAAAGTAAAAATTACTTTATCTGTTTATGATTACGAGATTTATTGTATTGTTGAAATCTTTGAAAATATGTGTGAATTTTTTATAAATCTGTTAAATAAAACTTATCTAGTTGAAAGTTGAAATCATAAAAAATAGTCTAACTTTTACATTTCAAAAACTTGAAAATTATATACTTGATTAATTGTATGAATTATTCAGCAAATGTAATATTTAATAATTTTAGATGTGGTATGTATTATTTCAATTATTAAATGATTTTTAAAATAATAATAAAAAAAGTAACATTTGTTTACGTCTAGGTCTCGCCTGAGCTAGTAAAGTTTGAATTTGATTTTCATGTCTAGCTAATCTTTTTAGAGCACTACTGAAAAATAGGAAAAAGTTATGAATGTAAATATAAAACGATTTTATTAAAAAACATATAATAGAAAATAAATTTGGAAAAAATAATTTCTAAAAAAATCAAAATCAAACGAGAGCTACATATAAAATAAAAATTTATTGACAAATATCTTCAATAATTTACTAAGTTTCTCTTATCGACTCTTTTTGAATTAAAACTCTTTATTTCTAGTACTTATATTTATCATACATTGATACAATAAAATATTTTGTACGTAAATTCAAAATATTTTTCTATATTTTTAATGTCACATTTTTAAAAAAATCAATATTCAAAATATTTTTATTTTTTCTCAATTTCTTCTCATAATGACCATCAAACACAGTCTCACTGGGTTACAATCCAAATTTAGATGATATTAATGTGATATTAAATGATAGATAAAATTAAATAAATAATTTAATTACACCTTTAATTTAACATATCCTCCAGCGTCACATAAATTGAAGTTACAATCTCCTACGTATTCGTCGAGGAATACCGGTTGGAGAGGTTGCCACTCGGTATACATTTCAGAGAAAATTTGGGAGAGAACATGAATTTCCTGGAAGTTTCTTTGTTCCCAGCATGAAGACTCTACAACAGCTACTATATAATAAAGGTTGCCGTTCAAACATTTGTTTCAATTTTCAAACCTTAGTTCAAGACCTAGATTCATGTCTGGATTCGTTGTATCTCTCTTTTCCTCTTGAAGGTACCATTTAATCATCATTCTATATTCTTACTTTTCAATTTTTTTGTCATTTTTTCTTAAACCCTGCTGCTATAATTTTATTTTTTTAATTTTTTGTATAAATATTCATCCCAGTTTTTGAATTCATTATTTGTTTTCATAGATTTAGGAAGCCCAGTTCTTAATTTTCAATTTTTTTGTCCCTTGTTTTTATGGATGTTGTTTGGCAATATTTGGCTACTACAAATGATTTTAAGTTCAATTGCTGTTCAAAATCAGTATTTCCTGAAGAAAATCATGTGAATGGGTACAAAATGAATCATGGCTTTAAGGATTTAGATGTCCTTTCAAGTGGATCATCATCCACTGTTGATGATAAAGAAAAAGATTATTCTGATGAAATCCTCAAGTTCATAAGCCAAATGCTTATGGAAGAAGAGGATTTAGGAAATAAGCCATGTATGCTACAAGACTCCTTGGCGCTCCAAGCGGCTGAAAAGTGTTTGTCTGATGTCCTCAATGGTAAGTCCCCTTGTTCGTCGATAGGTGATCCATTCACACAAAGCCTGAATGGTAATTTAACGAAAACATGTAGTGCATTTAGTAGTGAAAGTTCATCGGATTTAATTGAGTCGAAATCGTACCTTAATCAGGAAGATTTTGAGCCCTTGAATCAGTATCCTTCACTGTCAAATTTACAGTTAAATCCGCAGTCATTTGACTCCTCAAACAGTGTTGATGCTGCTGGTTATGGGCTGGATGCCTTTTACATGAATGCATTTAGGATACAAAATTCGTTGAGTGGAAACAAATTTGGTTTGAAATCTACTGGCAGTGGAGGAGAAATCACTTCCTTCCCCCCAAACGATGGCTTTTTTAGATCTGATCAGGATCCTAAGAAAAAGGCGGGTGAGTCTGAGGGTGGCGTGATGGAAAATGGAGAATATCCATCACAGAATAATTCCAGAGAAAAGAAAAACCGGTCTAGGGAGGAGGCTGCTTTTTCAGAAGAACATAGGAGTAGCAAACAGTTGGCAAATAATAATGGTGAGACGGAGCCATTAGAGATGTTCGACAAGGTGTTGCTTTGTACGGCTGTGGAAAGTGACACTGAGAATTTGTTCCAGCAGAACAGACAGTTGACAGGATCAAATCGAGGAAGGCCACGAGGTGGAAAGAGACAAGGTTTTCAGAAAGAAGTGGTGGATTTAAGGAGTCTCTTAATGCAATGTGCACAAGCGGTTGGAAGCTACGACAGTAGGACGGCTAATGAGCTTCTAATCAAGATAAGGCAACATTCTTCTAACCATGGCGATGAAACGGAAAGACTCGCACATTACTTTGCGAAGGCCCTCGAGGCCCGTATGGCTGGCACCGGAACAGCGTCCTATACGGCTTTTGGTTCCTCAAGGATATCGGCTTCTGAAATCTTGAAATCTTACCACAAATCTATTACAGCCTGCCCACACAAGAAGATGTCGAATTTCTTTGCAAACAGATCCATCAGGAAATTAGCTAATGGAGCGAAAAGACTTCACATCATCGATTTTGGCATTTTGTATGGCTTCCAGTGGCCCTGCCTTATCAAGACTCTTTCAGAACGACCCGGTGGACCGCCAAAGCTTCGCATCACGGGAATAGATTTTCCCCAACCGGGTTTTCGCCCTGCAGAGAGGGTCGAGGAGACTGGGATTCGCCTTAGAAAATACTGCAAGAGATTTAATGTCCCGTTCGAGTTCAATGCCATAGCAAAGAAGTGGGAAACCGTCCAACTTGAAGAACTTAAGATCAAGAAGAATGAGCTACTTATAGTAAATAGTTTACACCGTCTTCATAATGTGCCTGATGAGACAGTAATTGCAAGCAGTCCACGAGATGCTGTTTTGAACTTGATCAAGAGGATCAATCCTGATATATACATCGAAGGAGTAGTCAATGGGACGTACAACACCCCCTTCTTTGTTACGAGGTTCAGAGAGGCACTCTTCCATTTCTCGTCCATGTTTGATATATTTGAGGCTACTCTGCCCCGCGAGGATCCTGATAGAAAACTTTACGAGAAAGAGTTCTACGGAAAGGATGCAATGAACATTATAGCTTGTGAAGGCACGGAGAGGGTCGATAGGCCAGAGACATACAAGCAGTGGCAAGTTAGAAATCTCCGAGCTGGTTTCAGGCAGCTTCCACTTGACCAGGAGATCCTGAAATTTATCAGGAACAAGGTCAAATTAAACTACCACAAGGATTTTTCAGTGGACGAAGATGGGAAGTGGATGCTACAAGGATGGAAAGGCCGAGTTCTTTACGCTCTTTCATGTTGGCGGCCGGCCCAGAAGTGATCGGTCATGTGGCTCAGGACGTTGTTGTGTAAGGACTTATTTGTAATCTCGAGCAGTGAGGCACTGAATCGGCTTCTTTGTGTAATATATTGTTTAATTTTGCTTAGTATTTACATGCTTTGTAAGAAGTTCGTTGGCGCCACATTTGTAATGTCCATCGGATTTGTTCTTCAATAGAATTTCTACTCTCCAGTCAATAGAGATTTCAATTTGTTTGAGCCACATTATTTTGGAAGAATGTATTTTGAAATAGTAGATTGATGGAGAATGTATACTTGAAAAAGAAAGAAAAATTTATTGTTGTGATGAAAAATATTATTTTATTGAAGAATGTGTTATTGAAAATGAGTAGAAGAATGAAAATTGAAATTTTAATGTGTACCAAACGGGGACTTAATGTGGAATGCCTTTGAATGATTCTCCTGGCGCAAATTTAGTATGCATTTTAGTGGATTTAATTATATGATAGATGTATGATGATACCTTCTACATTTCACAGCCCTGAGACGTAGGCTCGTGAACATAATGGCGTAAGCAATGTAACACACCTTCATCACTCGATAAAAGTAATGTACGAACATAATGGTATAAGCCACGTAACACAACTTCATCTCTCTATAAAAGTAAGGTTGGTTCGGAGAGATGCATATTCCATTATTACCTACATTCGATCTCTAGAGCCCAAAATCTATGAAGAATCTCTCACCAAGTTTGAGCTCATTATTTGGTCTCCCCTTTCCAAAGCAAACTAGAAAAAGAATGAGCTGGATATTAAGCAAAATCTTTAACAATAAGAGAGATGGCTATTGGTTTTAGGAAACCAAAAGGAAGATGGGGAATCCGATATTAAACTTCAAATAACAGGTGACTGACATTATTACATGCATGGAGCACTTCAAAAAGAATACCATAAATATGATGCAGAAAGATGGTGACGATACAGAGATTTAGCCAACCAATAGAAACAATTGAACAATAAATACAAAATGACAAGCGCAAATACGAGAAGATAAACTGTACAGAGAAAACTGAGAGTGCAATCACCAGCAACTCCACACTGAAAATACAAAGACGAGGGAGAGAATAACTTAACTTTGAGTAACCTTCATAGCATTTACTTTTGTAATCAAAGTATACCACAAGTTAAAGAGTATTCATATAATAATGATGAGAAAAAGAAATACAAATTTAGGAGGGCGAATTGTGACTTATGTGACATGATGTCCAGCTAAATCAAGTACAACGAAACATTAACCAGTCCAGTAGACCTAATAGCACTTACTTCTTTTTCTTTTGATACTCCGGAGGCCTTAGAACACTCCAATCCATCTTGTCACGCTTGCGTTGATTTTGAGAACTACGACTTCTACTTGGAGATGAACGTAGGTCATCTTGCAAAAATTTCAGAGATTTATTTGGATATGGCGCTTCAGAGGCATTGGCTCGTTTGCTCTGAAAATCTCCACTTGCATCACCGCTCAAACTATCTGGCTCCAAGTTGTGTGAACCATCTTGCAAGTTCCCATTCTCTCTGTAATAATAACGGAAAATCAGATGTATTCAAGAACAAGGGAACAAAACTCAGTTCGTTCCCAAAGTTAGCAATTCATGGATCATGTGTGACTAAGCTTAAAAGACTTGTAAGTAAATAAGTCAGTCTTACAATAAATATTTTTTTACTGACCAAACTGGGAAATACATTGCTCATTTGACACTAAGATGAAAGTTACATTCAGAATAAGTAATTTCTTCCACTTAAAATTAAACAAAAAGTAACTAATCCAAACATGTTTGAAAACAAAAAGTCACATAAAAGTGACTTTTACTTATTTTTAAGCTTAGCCAAACATGCCTGACTCATTCTCTCAAGACAAGCTTAATATGCAATAACAGAAGCACCCCAAATCTGTTCCTTCTGACAAAGACAACATGCGATAACAGTCTAACACTAGTTCTAATAATCTGTAAATAAGCACTTCATGAAGTTCAAAAAGAAGACTAACGAGTAGGTGTTTATGAATTTCCTCAACATGACATTCAGTTATTCTAGCAAAATATAATGGACCAAAAATAGGCTGCTTTAGCAACCTAGATTCATGAGCATCAATTTGATAAAATATGAGGCCACCGCTAAGGAATTCACTTGAGAAAGCTAAAGCATACAAAAATATATTTTTTCAAAATTTCCACCGAAGATAATGCCATGTTCTAAATTGAGGGAACCCGTCATTAACAGAAAACTAAAACAACAGCTTAAAGGTCCGAAAGCCAACCTGTTCAATACTGTTTCTCTCTGTCTTCCAGAACTCGTAGCAGAGGCTTCTGGTTGAGTATGATCAACTGCTTCCTCGTTGAGTTTCTACCAAAATAAGTTTTGATGTGAGATTTTTGAATTTAAAATATCATGTCAAATGAAGCGTCTTTCAAGAACTGCAGGTCATTCAAAACCCTTACACTCACATCAATAGAAGGATTAAAACTTAAAAATGACATGCGACCCCTTGTTGCAGTGGGATGTGGATCACCTTCGATTATAACAACACTGCATGTCAACAGAATTGAAATAAAAATACAGAACACACTTACGAGAACAAAACCTACTATAATTAGCTATTATTTCCAGTGCCCAGCACAAAAGATATTCAACAATGGACACAATTCCAGCAGCATAGCTAACACAATAATAAGGGTACTATAAAAAAGAAATAACTCAGAAATGAAACTGGTTTTGTCATACTCTAATTTTCCACATGCACAACATCAAAATTGACAAATATAATTGAACTATTTAACCCCAACCACCAGACTATTTGCTCTCTTTAATGAAATATCATCTTAGGGTTGGCCATTAGTCGAGATTTATCATGATCTTGTAACAACAAGTTCACAATCTCTAACCAATCTCAGCATTGCCTCGGAGATGCAGAATATACTCAAGCTGCCCTCATAATTAATCGATCTTCGATGAAACTAGACTTAGTTGCAATAAACTTTGAAGCCAACTTTTTCTCGGTTTTTATCTCCAGTAATCATTCCAAAAAGGCTATAATTAAAGGTAAAAAATACAGCCTAAGACAATTAAAGAAACATAAAATATTATTTGCCTCCAATTTGACAGAATTTAAATTCTAAAAATAATAAACTTACCATCTTTTAGGGGCAGTAGAAGAAGGAAAATCACTAGCAGGTATGATTGACTCTTCTTCCTTCTTAGGTTTCTCCTCTTTCTGAAGGGCTCTTTGCATAAACTACATATGTTGCAAAAAAAAGGGGGTTCATATCCGGAATTATAAATTCGAAGCTTATGAAATAAAATAAAAATACAATCTTTCTTTTCCAAGAACTGAAGAAAGTATAAAAATAATAACAATAACAATAAACCCAGATGAATTTAAGCTAAGCCCAGATAAAATAGCAAAAAAATTACATCACATTTATAGTTATGAGCAAGAAAAAATAATTAACACTTATCGATATCGTACATACCTTGAGATTCTTCAAAGTACTGGATATCTCTCGCTTGGCCATTATGAATTCAAAGAGCAAATTCAATCAAAGTAATGTTCCAAACACACACTCTACCCGCCGTGCCGAAACGAAGGGCTGAGCTCCGCCTAGGGTTTTAGAAGATGACCCGATAGCCAATTTACAATGAGGACGAAATATCAAAATTCATACACTTCCATAAATTATATAAATCTAATATTTTGATATTTAACATAATAATTCTTTGAAGAATGTTTATTAAAAAGTATAAAAAAAATTATGAATTTACTTACGAAGTTATATTTAACAAAATGTACAATTAAAAATGAGTTTTAGAAAATAGCAATTTGCACAAATGCCCTAAATTTTTGGATGGTTTTGAAAACACATGACAAAATTGAGTTAAATGGTAAGTACGTATTTTTACGCTTAAACATAAACTAAATCCATGTTTGGTACACATTAAGGGTGCGTTTGAGTCACATTATTTTGGAAGAATGTATTCTGGAATAATAGTTGATGAAAAATATATGGTTAAAAAAAATCATAGATGTAATGAAAAATATTATTTTGTTGAAAATGAGTAGAAGAATGAGAATTAAAATTTTATTATGGACCAAACAGAGACTGAAATTTTCATTTTCAATAAAGTGAAAAATGTGACAAATATTCAATAAAGTGAATTTATTAATTAGCATATAAACTTATATTTGTAAGCTATTCAATAAACTGATGAATGGTCAAAAAGTGACAGAAAATGACAAAAATTGATGTAGAATGTATTGTTTTCCTGATTGCTTAGCCTTGATTCATGTTTTATAAACATTCTTAAAAAACTTCGCATTTGTGATTTGATCAATCCATCAAAGCATTGCCATCATCAAAGTTGACAAAAAGTGACAATCTCAAACAAAGTGACAGTAAGTGAAAAAAAATGGCAAATCATGACCACAAACACAAATCAATTTGGCCACCGAAGAATACCTATTATTGAAATTCATATTTCTCATTAGTTTAGCAAGCTAGACTTCATTGATTGGTTAAATAGCGAGTCAGCCATTAATGTGTTGTGTTCCTTTTCGGAGTGAAGATATTGATTACAAAAAATTTATCTTGGTTTTGAATTGTTTTGCACTTCAGCATAGAATTTCTATTAGAATTTATCCAACTTTCAAATGTTTCTATACAACCTAAGATAATATAATCTACACTATATACATCGAGTTCAATTGTATCATGTATTGTTCGGTTAGATTAAAGACATTCCTTACTTCAAAATTCTAATTCAAAGCTAAATAAATAAA
>CAIGRL010253319.1:0-10964 GCA_903798325.1 Fraxinus xanthoxyloides | reverse complement strand
TGATTGGAGTTACCAAAATATGCACCAAGGAGGAGTATTAAGTTTGCTGCATATTTGGATTTCTCAAGAATTCCTCATAATTTCTTAATGAGCTAGCAAAACAAAACAAAATATATAAAATTGGAAATTTCTAGATTTCTTAGCAATTAAGAAAAATTAAATAATAGGAAACTAGGATGCTTCCACCACCATTTTGTGGGCCTAAATAGGTGGGTTTCTTCGATTGTAATGTGTGGAATTGAAGAATAGTTCCTGCCTCGAGCCATTGTATAAAATCTTCCTTCCATCAACTTTGTAAAATTTCATTTTCAAATAAATTATATTTTCCTCCTTCAATTATCTTGTCCAATTTAAAATTACACCCAACTATTTTTACTCTACAAGATATACTTCACATAAACCACAATTTTTTTCCAATCTAATTTATTTACTTCTCCTACCAACTATAAAATATCATCAAGATTCAACAGGTGCTGGATTCTTCATTTCTGCTGAAGCTGCTTCCATCTTGATTTAAGGTACTCCTTTCTTGTTGTGAATATCATTTGTTTACATGACTTCGTTTATGAAGCGATCCGCATGTGCTTCGCTTCTAAAGCTGTGTTGTATTGTCATTGTGCTTAGTTCTGTCATTCCTATAGGAATTATTGTCAAATGTATTCTTGGAGATTAATGGCTTGCTAATTTAAATAGAAATTTTGTATGGCCGATGGTATATAACTTGGAATTGGCATTGGATGGTAAATGGTGGCATCATGTTAAACTCCAATGTAAATCAACTCATTTGCAAAAGCACCACTGCTCTGTACTGGGCATTTCAGCTTCAGGTGCTTCCTCAAAGATAACTTCTCCATCTGCCATTTATCTAGTTCTTCTTGTCATGTTATCCAGCATTTAAAGATTCTTATTGCAACCGCCTATAAATACAAGAACACCTCCCATATGCCAATCCAAACTTTTGCAGGAAAGTCTACAAGAAGCTATCACTTGGATCCGTATGCCATTTTCACGATCCAGCATATAAACATAGTTATAGAGGCTATTTTCATTAGAGACACCCCCCAAGACAAACAAATTCTTGCCAATAGAAATTGGAGCAGCAAAAAAAACAAAAAAAACAAATTTCAGTTCCCACGAATGATCTGCTTTGAGTTTAGATAGAACCTGATGGATTCCTTGAAGAATGGTTATGTCTAGCCTCCAACGGATATCCACACACAAGAACAAAAATGAAAGAACAAGAGTTTCTCTTTACTTATGGTAACAAGATAATTTATTGTGTTATATTTCTTATGAAACCCTAGTTGTTTATTAATATAAGTCAAAGTAGGCTTGTCATGTCTTTTAAACTTAACCCGATCCAATATTTAATTAATACAATTAATTAAATGTGGTCCACAAATTAATTAATTGGTGAATCATTCTTCTAGTTGTCCTTTTGTGTGTGAATCGTTTTCCGCGCAACTATAATCCCTTAATTAATATAAACCGATCCCAGACTTGGTGGTCACAAAGTAATTATCTCTTACTTTAGTAGAAAGAAGAATAAGAATAATAATAATAATTACTTTGTTAGCCTTATATATAGCATATTTGATGTTAGCTTTATATAGCATATTTAATTTATGCATAATGTTATTTAGTTTCCTTCTGGTGTAGGTTTCATTGTTGTTTCATTCTTCTCATAATATATAAACTTCTAATTATTTCATTAGACACCTAATCTTTTGGTGGTTCAATAATATGTTTTCTTCTCTTAATTCTTAATTACTCATCTCCTTTGGCTGGTTTATCAAATTAGTTTGTATTGTTTTCATACTTCTTCATGCAATACATAATTTGATGCCTACCAAGATGTGCATAATTGAACACACGACGTATGAAAAAACATCTCATTAAGAGAATGAACTTTTCGCGAGTTGTAATAGTGAGATGTGGTTTTATCCAAGGCGACAACTGTACCTAAATTCGTGACCTGGGATATACAATCTATCAAGAATCTACATCGAAGGCACATGAGTGGAAGAACATCGAGAAATTGTTTTGGAAAGAGTCTCATAACATTCTCGATTCACCTATATACAAGTACCTGGCATTCTACGTTGAGAAGTCGCATTCGAGCAAAGATGTTGCTTGCTTCTGCAGGAAGAATTTTAATCTCCAGATATAGTTTTAATATCGGTTACCGAGTTTAAGAAAGTGGTGACATGATCCTCAGTTGCAGGTGGGTTTTCCGGGAGGAATTTATTATTGGAGAATGATGAGTAATTTGTGCCATGACTTCCTGCATCAACATCAGGGACCATGGAGGGACCTGACTCCAGCAACCTCTTCAGACAGTGAAGATTCAATAGGTCCTGGATTCTTCATTTCTATAGTAGTAGCTTCCATCCGTGCTTCAGGTGCTAGATTCTCCAATTCCGTAGTAGCAGCTTCCATCTGGACTTCAGGTTGTCTCTTCTCGTCGTGAATACCATCTGTTTGCTTGACATCATTCATGTAATGCTCGGCATGTTTTGGGCTTTCTTCTGCTGTACTGTTACAGTCATTCTGCTTAGTTCTGTCATTGTTTATCACTTCCATTTTCCCATTGAAATTATTGTCATCTGCATTCTAGGAGTTTAATGGTTTGTTCATTTACATGGAAATTCTGTCTGCCTGATGGCATAAAACTTGAAATTGGCATTGGATGGTAAACGATGGCATCATGTTAAACTCCCACGTAAGTCTGCTTATATGCAGGATCACCAGCATTCTGGACTTGACATTTCAACTTCAGCTGTTCCTCAAAGATAACTTCTCCAACCACTGTTCAATGTGTTCGTCTTCCCTAGAAAGCCATGAGAGTAAATCGTACATGTCATCCAGCATAGAAATGATTTTCATTTTTTTAATGTTTTTTTCAACATCGTCATTAACCGCGTTAGCCATTATGACAGCCAGCAAAGGAGTTTACATTTCGGTTGCTAATCTTATAATTTCAGACAATTCAATAAGACGAGGATTAAAGAGGGATTTCAAAAGCAGCAGAATTTACCAGGTAAAGAAGTGAAAGAAAATTTGAAAGAATTGAACACAACTATGTGACTCCTGTCATTTTGACACGTGGTACATATAACAAGACCATATAAGAAATAAGATTATTAACTTTTTTTCTTTAATATTGACCGCTTCAACTTACCAAACATGATTTCATATAGTCGTCCTTACCTTCCCCTCCCACGTTCTTCCAACTAAACTGGTTAAATGGGATATCAATCCATTAGACAACAAGAACTAACCCTATTTTAGTCCCATTTAAACTACTCATGCTTAATTTATTTTGGTCCATTTTTTCTAATCTCAAATCTAATAATGATCGTACCACATGAACCGAGAACCAACCTTTTCAATTATATATGAAACCAAGTTTTAACCAATTTGATTTGATTCTTGCTAAAACTGGATTGAACCAATCCACTCTTCATATCCTGTAATTTATACTGGAAACGTAAAATGTCAACTTGAAAATTTCTAACATCAAACCTCTTGACCCACTTAAGGATCCCAAAAAGTGATATAGTCTTAAATTTATGGCATTGAAAAGTTAGAGAAGAAAAACATCTTTGCAAGCTACTGTTTGTTCTTTATTTTACTTGATTGGAGTTGCATTCAAGTAGAGTATTGATTGTATCTTTATGCTTTTTATAATGAATATATAATTTACCAAAAAGGCAACTCGTAATAACAATTGGAAATATAAATTAATTGATAAGCCTTAGAGAGAAACCAGTAAATGGTGCAAGTAGCTAGGCCTTGGGCATATAAATCTTCCAGTCAGGGCTAGTCAGACAACTTCACATGTTTGTTATCATCAAAGTCCTTGGTCTATTTCTGTGTTTCTAAATGTTTAGATAAAAGAAATAAACTAAGTATGGTCTATGTTAATGTTAACAAATATTTAATGATTGCATAATTGTTCATAAATTGACAACCAAGTATAAAAGAAGAAAGAACAATAGAAAGTAAGTATTCAGGCAGTAGTGAAGATATTATCAACGCGTAGTAGCTAGACATGAAAAATACCAGATGGCTAAGTTGTGCAGAAGTTTGAGAAGTTGAGCATCCCTATCTAGCTGATCTTTCAAACTCTCGATATGGTTCACATCCCGAGCAGATTTTAGCTTGAAGGCATAATTTTGGACTATTGCTTACTTTATATAGTGAAATGGATTTAGCCTCAATCATATAATCTATTAAGAAATTCGGCTTCCCTCCCTCCACTCTTTTTAGTGACTATATGCGTTATAAATTAGCATGAAGAATTCAATCAGAATTTTTTTATTTATTTATTTTTAATTTTTTGGGGATGCATTAGCATGTAGTTATAAAGATTTAAGAGGAAAACGGAACACGTTCTGAAGTGTTATAGCTCCATAAAATAAGCGAAGACACAAACCTTATCTCAATCAGCCAAGGGACAAAACATGGAAATCTCCAACACCAGTGGCGGAACAGCTGCCGTTTCCTCAGGTTTAGCCTCGGCATATTCTTCTTCAGCTGCCGTAAATACATAAATGTAGCTTATTCACATATACAAAATGTAACAATGGAATCAAAGAACGTAAAGAAAGAATGAAGCTATTTGACATCTTATACTAACGTTTTCCTCACAGTTAATCTGATTCTGCAATGTATGATCAGGGGTTGATCTACTACAAGGAGAAAGATTCATCACAATTCTAAGGATCACAGGATCTCTTTCAAATCACATTTAGAAACAAAAAGTTAAGATAAGCACGAGCTAATAATANACATAAATGTAGCTTATTCACATATACAAAATGTAACAATGGAATCAAAGAACGTAAAGAAAGAATGAAGCTATTTGACATCTTATACTAACGTTTTCCTCACAGTTAATCTGATTCTGCAATGTATGATCAGGGGTTGATCTACTACAAGGAGAAAGATTCATCACAATTCTAAGGATCACATGATCTCTTTCAAATCACATTTAGAAACAAAAAGTTAAGATAAGCACGAGCTAATAATATTTAGGTAAAATTTCATTAGTCCAAGGTTTTTCTCCGCCTACAATCATCATTTTCCCATTTTTTTATCCTTTCTAGCTACACAAATAGTAACCTATACATGGAAAAAGTTGCTTAACCACCAACAAAAACTGTTCTCGTGCCAAACATCAGGAAAAGAAACTCCTCCAGGCTCCAGTGGAAAAATATTGAAATTCAGAGTACAGAATACTTTCAAAAAATATTTTATGATTGCATAACTCTTCCTAAATTGACAACCAATTATAAAGGAAGAAAGGACACTAGAAATTAAGAATTCAGGTTCGGCTGTGAACATATGACTTACATGTACCCGCTATACATGAAAATAACCAAACTTTACAGGTTCTGAATTTTACCAGCTATACATAAAAAAAAAAAAAAGAAAAAAGAAAAAAATTACAGCTGTAAATTTGTGCTGAATCTTCTATCCACTCAATACGATTCACATCCTGAGCAGATTTTTGAGATAATCACGAAATAATATTGCATGGAAATAGAAAGATGTCATGGAAAACTAATATGCACCAATATAAAGAAAATGGAACAATTAGTTCAAATTCATATACAAGACGTGTACCTTTGAAAAAGAAGTATTTCCTAATCCTCTCGTACCAACAGCAGAGATTCTTTCAGCTATATAATTTTCTGAACCTCCATTTTTCATTACACTTTCCATATGCAGCACCTCGTCTGATTATATTGAAAAATAACATTCCTTGTGAATTAGTAAATTGCCAAACCTAAAAATTTCTTGGGTCATTCGGACAAACTGACCTATAAATCTGATTTCTTACAGGTTTTGAAGTTGAAACCCGAACCCTAATTGTGCATTTCCTTCCCCCAACAGCCCCTCTCATTACACTATAGAACCCTTATGTTAGATTTTTTTTGAATTTATAGCAGAATAATGCCATGTAACCTAAGTGGTGCCAGCCTGTATTGCACTACATGACATTAAATGTGGTAAAACTACCCAATATTTAATTATACCTACCTTATATACATTAGTCCAATTCGAATCCATAGCATTATTCGTTTGTAATAACTCTTTGCGTTATTGAACTTTCAATGTTTGTCACTTTTTTAGTATTATTTATTTTTCAATTCAAAAACAATAACGTGCTTTTAATAAATGTTTACTTGATAATTAAACATTAAATCGTCTAATAAGAAGCTTCAAGTGCAAGTTAAATGCTATTTTTATTTTTATTTTGCATTAATTATTTATAATAAATAAAACAAGTACACTTAAACAAATGGTTATAATCACTTAATTAAGCCAAGATCAAATCTAAATTAATTTTGAATCATGTCGAGACAAATTAAAGATTGACAACTGCGTTTATCTTGAAGGCATAACTTTGGATTATTGTTCATTTTATAGTTGACTTGATTTAATCTCAATCTCATAATCTATTAAGAAATTCGTCTTCCCCTTCCCCTCTCCACTATTTTTTTTTTAACGCCAAACATATGCGTTCTATTGAAGTAAATCGTGGCAGTCTATGGATACAATGTAGATCACTATACAATCAATCCAGTTACAAACCGTGGGATTAAAGTAACAAGAGAGACAAGCAGATTAGCTACCGTCTTATCCACTTAATGAAGAAAATGACGAATGCCATAACCGCTACTTTCACTAAGTATTAACCCTTACTTGGTTTAACTAAAAAAGTCGATTAAATCTAAGTCAAAGTCAACTCTTAATTGTAATTACATATTCCATGAACTTGCAACTTTCATCAACATCTACTAAAATCAAGTTTTTAGCAAAACCAAACATAGTCTTAACATATTTCGATTCTAAAGTAAATGTTTCTTCGATGTTTAATTATAGTCTCTAAGTGCTATTTATCAAGTACAATTATGGGATGAAATAAGTGAGCCACGCGAGATGAAAAAGTACGAGGTAAGAAATCATGGTGACACAGTGGATAGAATTTTGTAAGAAATCATGGTGACACAGTGGATAGAATTTTTCTTTTGTAAATTGAGCGATCATTTGACAATTTTAAAGGAGAAAATGTCACTTTTCAAGTGATAATTACCACCTACATGTAACTCTGGTTTTTATTGACGTGCGAATTTTAAGGACACTATAGTGGGTTTCATACTCTTAGCATCTAACATGTTTTAATAAGTTAATGGACTTAATAGCACCTACATATTAAGTTGAGCAAATTCAAAACTACGATGCTCATGGAGACCTTTACTTCTTGATGGAGCTAACCTTCTGGACATGGTTTTGGTTTATCAACTTAACATAGAATTGAGTATGTAACTAAAAGTTTTGTTTTCGTGATTTAGTTCAGTACGTAAAAGAATATAGATTATCTCATGATACTGTTGCATGCTTATTTTAGAAATATGAAGATTAAGAAAAAAAAATTTATTCTAGATTCGATACGAAAATGTAATGCCTATCAAAATGAGTATAGTAAAACATGGAAAGAAAAAAAAAATCTGGTTATCTATTTCATTTCAAGATAACATACTTTTCTCGAGTTATGATCATAAAGTCAGACGCTGTTTTATGTGAGGTAACAACTATTCTAAAATTCGTGACCGAGGGATATACAACTACCAATAAACATCCACGAACTAGTTTGGAAGGAGTCTCCCATTGTTCTGGATTCAAAATATATACAATTACGTGGCATTCTACTTTGAAGTTTCAATAAATGGAATTCGAGTAAATATGTTGTCACCTTTATTGCCTACAATACTTTTGCTTCCCATGAATAATCTGCTTTGAGTTTAGATAGACAAATAATTACCCAGACTTGCCTAGTACGAGAACGATTCCCAAATAATTGTGTCACCAACCTTGTCAAACCACTCACTTGATTAGTAAGGAATCCAATATGACCAACAAACTCCTAATTTATATTCCTACAAAAGATCTTAATTCTTTGTCTATTCAGAAATTGATGATATTTAGGCCGTACATGTCATAACTCATCGCAATGAAAGCAGGCAGGAACAAACCTAGGACCAATATCATGTGGACGATGACGTCTATTCCTAGGTCGACGTGTCCTGTGCTATTTAGTAGGCTTCTATCCTACATATCACTTATCATTAACATCAGGGTTAGGCACATGTTTAAGCTGGTAACTAGCAAAAACAAAATGGTCTTAGAAGTAGTTGCACTATTTTCTTTAAAACCTAGACATCACTTATTTCCAACAGGCTTACTCATTCCTAAAATGTTATCTAACTTTTTAGAACCACTAGAGAAGGCAAGTAGTTGAGATTTAGAATATTCTAAATGGCTCAAAAGGTTCTTAACCTAGATTACTGAGGTCTCTTTCTTATTGGTCAACTCGTTGACCCTCCTAGAGGACTTCTCAAGCTGACTGGTGAGGTTCTTAACTTGAGTCTCTAAAGTTTCATTCATGGATTTCACTTCACTCAGGATCAAGATAGATTCCTTAAGGTGCGCTACTTACTTCTCATTCTCCAATTCAAGTTCCTTATTCTTCACACTAAAGGTTTTATTTTTAGTAAGAATCATAAGATTCTCCTCATACATCTTATCATGAGCCTCTTGGATGTCTTCCTCACTCATAGGCTCTTCATCAGAGTCATCATCATTATCAGAATCTTCTTTTGAATACTCACTACTACTTACATTCTCAACCTTCTCACTTCCCTTATCAGATTCATTTCTAATTCTAGCAGTAATCCTCACGAGTGGATTTTTTACTTTGAGTGTCCGGTTAGACTCGTCATCAATTAGAGTAGCATTCATAGCTTTACCTAAATTTCTCCTACTGCTAGGGCATTCATTCCTAACATGCCAAAATCTCGACAATTATGGTATCTCACAGATTTAGAACTCCTTCTAGACTCACATGTACCACTTCTATGCTTATCTTGAGATTTTTGTTTAATCCTAAACATTTTTCGAATTTTTTTAGCAAAGTATGCTAACTCCTCTTCATTGAAGAATCTGAATCCGATGACTCTTTATGATTATTTCTCACAATTTTAAGGCCAATGAATTATCGTCTGTAGGTTTATCAAATGTCAGCTCATAAGTCTGGAGAGATCCAACCAACTTTTCATTCTTAATTGAATAAGTCCTTGCTCTACTCATAGTCGTGACTTTAGGCCTAAACCTTTCAGGTGAGGATATAAGAATTTTTCGTACAATTTTAGGCTTCGGATTCTCTCACCTAGGTTGAAACTAGAACTCACTATATCATTTAAGCTCGTATAAAACTCATCAAAAGTTTCATTCTCTTTCATCCTAATCTCTTCAAACATAGTGGTCATCATTTTTTAATTTCGAGTTCTTAACAACCCGATTTCCCTCATGTGTGGTTTGTAGAATATTTCAATCCTCTTTAGCTACATCACACATAGACACTCTTCTAGGGATACCGTCATAAATAAGGCATGTAAGACTTTACTGTTCCAATTATATTCATCTAAGTTCGTCCTAGTCCAATTAGCAATGAGAGTGGAGATTACTTCATTATTAATCGTAGAATTAGGTGCAGCCCAACCATTCACAACACTCAGTCATATACGCTCATCCATAAATTCAAAAAGGCTCTCATTTAACCTTCAAGTAAGCATAATTACTGTCATGAAAATAATGTAGGAGGGATAATGAATTACTCATCTAGATAATATGTGTTAAGGAATTTATTTAGGCTCCGATACTAATTGAAAATTATGGATTACCAAATTAACGGCTACAAAGTTATCGAATGGTTATTAAATATCCGCTTTTAATTTTGACCCTACATGCGGAATTATTTTATTAAAAGCACCAAGTCACTTTTTAATAGTTTCTAAATTATTAAACATACACATCAATTTCCTTATGTTTGAATATCATAGCTTGTAGTATGGAAAATAATAAAGAACACCAATAATTGTTGACGGAAAGACCCAATGTGGGAAAAACTCCGGGACCAAGCCGGTTACCTCCACTATAGACAATATGGATTACAGTCCATTTTCAGCCTATCAAATATCACTAGTTCCCGTTGTTGTAATTCCTGTAATATCTAAGATATGCTGTACCCATCAGTTTCCTGATCTTCTAAAATTGTCTCTTCTAAGTGAAATTTCAAAAGTCTCCAATTCTTGTGATTTTCCTGTGCTTGCAGTCCACCCCTCCTAATTCCCGACGAAGAGAGTATCTTCCTCAAAGTATTAAGGAAGTCAGGTGTTTTGGATTCACTAACCTTCATGTTTTTTCCAAAACTTGGTTGCCAGATCTCAAGAATGATATGAATGATTCCACCGATGAATTATATTCTTGGATATCTCAAAAGATGATATGAACATGTTTTACAAATGAGGCACAGTAAGACAACTACAAATTTTGGTGCAAGAGTATTTGTATGTATAGTTGGAGTAGTATGAGTAGTGTAAAACTCTCCAAAATCACGAACTAGAGTTAGCCGCGTAACTCTATCGTTCGAGCGAAGGGACTTGTCGCTCGAACGAGTCGAGGCAAATAGCAAGCAGCAATGGTTCTGTTTCTATCCCTCAAGCGATGGACGCGTGAGACTAGCGAAATTCTAGCACAACTTCTTCCTTATTTTCAAACTCGAACTCAAATCCTAGGCCACCTAACTCAACTATACAAAATTACACTTCACTCATTGACTTTTACACATGTTCAATTAAGTATTTTTTGTTCACAGAATTGTCAATCACAACATTGAACCTAACACAAACTAATCTTGAAACCAATTTTGAAAAGAATTACGGCATTTGTGGTTGAACATAATAAACCACGAGTGGAATAAGTTTCTTTATTTATGCTTTCTGGCCTATACCAGAACCAGGTAATACTTTCAAAAGGCATTCTTCAAGATAAGAATATTTTTTGGACCAAGTTCTTTCAATTTCTTTTGCTGGTAAAAATCTTTGTATTGTATG
>CAIGRL010253309.1:0-16762 GCA_903798325.1 Fraxinus xanthoxyloides | reverse complement strand
GAGGACGTAAGCAAATTCGAATATAGGAGAATGTCACGCAGTGAGAATGCTCAACTCCCCATTCGGCACGACAAACACGCTAACAGCTAGGCGTGAAACCTATCTTACCATCAGTGCACTAATGATATATGATCATATGCAGATATTTCCCTTTCCATCCTACTCATAGCATACATGTATGCCAATTGTTCGGACTTGCCGATCAGAGAATGAGGTGTGAGCATCCTTGAGGCGTTGAACCTCGAGACCCAAACCTGCGATCCGTGAAATATGGGCTAGATAAATTTTAAAGATCACCCAATACTCGAAATTTATGTTGAGTTGCAAATCTCAAATATTCAAGAAAAGATGCCAATTAGTATATTAACCAAATTGTCAAGACAAAGATGATTCGCACAAAGAATGGAAAGAATGATCTATCTCAATTTGCTCAATGAAAATAAATGATAACAATAATTTGCTCAATGAAAATAAACGATAGGGGACCCCTTTTTTCTTTTCAAACAAGTGAACTCATATCTCATTTTCAATTCCAAATCACAAAATCTTATGGCTAAAAATCACTCCCCAAGCTTACTACAAATATTGGCCATATCCAAACAATTAGCCACTTTAAAAACTAAGGAACAAAATGCAGCCAAACCACAATGATAAAAACTAGATGTTGAACAATCAAAGGTGCCACAAACCACAATTTAATGTAACCACCAAAAGAAAAAAAAATGTCTTAATTCTAGAATACATAAACTATTCTATCAATGCCTAGACATAAACAGTATGCCTGCATAATCCACCAGCTTTGTATACATTGGACTGAACCTATTGCTGAATAGTCGATAGGGGCCAAAGGAGGCCATTTGAACAAACAGTCCAAAATTAGCCCCAGATTACAATGTCACAGGAGATTCAAGGATCCATAACAGAGACATGCCGTAACCCTACATTAGAATCTAACTACTCTACACAACCAACCAGCACACGGTCTCTTCAGAACCAAAAACCGTGTGCCTGGACACCTCCACCAATCACCACACAATCATTCCAAGTCAAATTGCCACACACACGGTAAGATAGAGAGCAAAAAAACAGATGGAAAGTCGAAAAGTATGATAATGGATTCACAGGTGCCCTGTCCGAATTTTCAAAGTTAAAAATTCAAAAATTAGCCTCGGGCACAAGATTTGCCAGCACCTATGAGTCCACCATCTCATCTTGAATCTCGTTGGGAGCAATAAGTCCGGGGATCGAAAGCATCCTCTGTCGCTCCTTTTCTCTCTGATCAGCAGCTTCCTCAGCATAAAGATCTTTGTTGTCCTGCACAATAAATTGATATAAATCAAGACTGTGACACATTCTGACTACAAGGATCAGCATTCAATAACTTAAAAGTACATGTTTGATACTCTATATGATGCATGATTGGTATGCATTTTTAGATTGTATTGGACATTAGGATAGACAATTCTTTTAACTTCTTTTTCTTCCTTAATTAATAGTCTAATATTATCTATTCCACCTTACCAAACATGTATGTTCCTAGACAATATAATGAACAAGATTTTAGATTCTTTTTCTACTTCAATAGAGTTCCGGGCTATTCAATCTTCCCTACCAAACATGTCATCGGCAACCACTATGTAAAACACACTACTCAAAAAGTTAAGACTCCATCTTTATACTACATGGTTATTGAAAAAGCAGAAGACTATCTGCGAACCCACGAGTTACCAAGGTCTTAAAAAAAAGAGAGTTTTCAAGTATAACAAATAAAATCACATCTGAACAGGAAGCAGACTTTTAGTTACGTGCATTTTTCCAAGAGAACAATAAAAACCACTAGAGAAAACAGTAGCATGTTGACAAAAGGGAACGTGAAGTGTAGTAGAAGCTGAGAAAATCAACCTGAGCTGAAAATTCTTTTGATTGAATGAGAAAGTCTCGTATGTGGTTCTTGAATGTGGAAAGGTCAGCCCTCGACTCAAAGAGTTCATTTACAAATTGGGTCACCTAAAAAGAAAACACAAATTAGGAATTAGTAAAAGCAATGGCAGCACATTATTTTTGTATAAGAATAATTTTTTCACATTTTATTTTCATACCTCAGTTGCTGTCATGTTTGGAAAAGACGAACTCAAAAGTTTAATGGTGTATTCACGAACGTACATGGCATTGTTCGGATAAGGGTAAGGAACTGCGGCAACGTCCCATAAAGGCTCAGTCAAAATACCGGATTCGACCTGTTTCATCACAATTGGGACAGGCTTATTGGGAAAAGAAAAAATGCATACAAATATTAAAATGAAAAAAATGGTATAATGAATAAGTATAAATGGTACCAGGCAGAACAAATGCTGCAGCACCAGTACATGCAATTTAAAACCGGGCTTATGGAAGGTGTCAGTCAGAACGGCAAAAATTTCCTGCTCTATTGTCAAAAAGTAAGTTTTGTAGAACTGATTGCAGAACTCAGAAGCCTGACAGGAAACCAAAGAAAATTAAGGACCATTTCGGAAAGTTAGACGAGAAAAAGAAAAATAACCACAACATACCTGAAAGTTTTTCAGCATCTCCAATAAAAGGTTAAGTCCAGTTTCAGCAATGTTCCGTTCAGTGTGCCGGAAAGCCCAAATGATGGAGTCCGTAACAAGCTTTAATTGCTGATGTAAAACCAATAGAAAACCAAAATAAATCATATGCAAGCATGAGAAATTAAAAAATATTTCCAACTAAATTAAAATAACTCAAGGAAGTTTCACAAATGTATTTCATATATTACAAAAAATGACACAAACCTCACTGGACAACTGGATCAGAGCAGGAAAACAATGTGCAGCAATGGCACGAAGTAACGAAAAAAACTTGAGTCGGTGCTCAGGATAATCTTCAAAATTCTTCGTAATCATCTGCAATGAAAAAAACAACAAAGGCAAAACAATGAAAAATAAAGACAAATGCTATAAGAAATTCACCCAGACTTGGCCTTCCTCAAATTACAAAACTTCAACGCATGAAACAACAATTTATGGCACCTAATTATCACAACCAAGACTCCTACTATCATGGGCAGAGACAGGACTCTGCCTCAGTGAGGGCAAGATTTAGCTAAAAAAAAAAAATCAAATAAGATATTTATATTAGAATATTAATAATTCTATAAGTTCTTACAATTGTTCCTTGTTAGTTTCATACTTTGGAAATGCCTTACAATGATTTCATTATCAATTTCCACAAACACAAATTTTTCAGTATACTTAACAAAACTGTCATTTCCATACTAGATTTATTTACAACTTTTTAAGCATGTCGAATAACATGGACAAAGTTATCTAGGCTTTGGACTCTACAGTCAAGCTCAACAAGAGACAAGGCAAGTCGTGCTACCACAAAACTAATCAACCCAATCAAGATTTTACAAAATAATTAAAACATTTACTATACAATTTCTTCTTTAATCCTGTTGAACTGTAATTCGTGCTCAAAAATATCCTGAAGCAAAAGTGTGAAAATAAGAAATTTAGGGCAGGTTCTTTTTACTATTTTCAAATCGTTTTCTGTTTTCGATTTTCCAAAACAGTTAAACGCGTTCTCTTTTCTATTTTCGAAAAGCATTTTTGAAAACAAGTTAAAAATTTACAAAGAAAATCCAAAACAACAAATTTGTCGTTTTGTGTGTTTTCAGTTATAATCAAGTCAAAATTTTCGAAGCGAGTTTTAAATGTTTTCAAAACATTTTTCAAAATGTCAAAAAGAATACATTTTTAACAATCTCAAAATGGACACTCAAAACACAAAACCCAAAATAAATTCAAAACTTAAAACACAAAATTGAAATATAAAGAGAATGGTCCCTTAATGTCTTGTAATAAAATATTCAAATGAGTCAAATGAAATTAAACTGAACTGAATTAAGAGAAAAAGTGGACATATGCCAAGCAAGTGACAACTAAAAAAATTAAAAAAAAAAAAAAAATTCAAGTGAAATGCATTGTACAAGGCTTAATGCCGTTTGGGCTTCATTATAAGTTCCTTATAACATAAAGGTCAAAGTAAAACTTTTAACCACACAATTTGTATAACCCACAACAACTACCTTCATTTCTATCGTATTATAATTTCAGCAATTTATAATGAAACCCAAACAAGTACTTAGTACAGAGTGAGAGAAGAAGTTAGAGAGAAACAACAAACGATAGAGAAAAGGTATAAAACCCCAAATAAAGCTTAGAAATAAAAGAAAAGGGAGAAGTAACTGAAAAAGGAAAGAGAGAAGGCAGTAGCATAAACGTGGGCTGAGTTACAACCAAAAGGTAAGAACAAATTAAGGAAATTTGAAATTTACAAAACCGTGTGTATATTCATAGTGGGGGTATAAAGGAAAAATAATGGAGAAATTAGCTTTAAAATTGCCAACGATGATGCCTTCCTTTTAATTTCCCTTTTTTTCTTGATGATGTAATAACCAAAACCAAACTGAATCCCAAAAAAAAATACAAATCAATTTTTGTCTCCAAATCTAGTAAGGGTGTTTTCCCTCACTGGGCCTCAGGTTGCTCTGCCCCAGCCTAGCATACTGTTTAAAAGAATTTAATTAATTTTTGTAGACAGAATGGGCAGCACTGGGGTTTGGACCAGGAGATGGAAAGGAAGCAATAACAAAAAGTTCTCAACCTTAAATGAATTAGGAAACAATCACAGATCATAATATTTGTAAAATTGTGCATCATATTCAGACTTTTGAATCTGGCATCACATGATTGGACAAAAAGAAAGAAAATATGGTACATAAACACGTGGCGTTGTGCGTATATCAAATGTTTAGTAAGGTACATTTTTATAGACGCATGTTTGAATGAATGTATATTGACGTAAAGGAAATAATCAATCTTTTCACAAGAAGACATGGATCAGCACAAACGCCACAATCTGGCACTTAATATGTCTAAACAATATTCACCAACCTCCAAAGTACACTGGAAAACAGCTTCAAATATGCGAGGAACATCCTCAATCATTGTCCCCTTGTATCTGGACAAGTAAAAAGAGCAAAAGGAAATTAATTGCAAAACCTGACAGCATTCTCAAAAATTAAATGCAACTGTAATAATCAGCACCCAACATGCTAGGCTCTTATACGCAGTTCATGCTAGAGAAGAAACAGAAGAAATTCAATGTGGATGCATAATGAATACCAGTATAACAGTTCATCCAGACATTGTTGGGTAAGGTCACTCAAAGCATATAACCATAAAGAAAATGATAAAATCGAAGTTTTTTAATGGGCCTCCATGGAGCAATAACACCATATGCAGAGAAAAAAGAAGAAGAAGGTGAAGCGTACTTGTTAATTATTGTAGCAAATAGAGAAAGAACTTCAGACTCTCGAGCATCAGGCAAATTCCGGGCATAATCTCCTAGCACAGGGTCCATCATTGGAGGCACAAACTGCTTTCCAATATGAGGTTGATCTTCAGCTTTGTCTAAAAATGTCTCAACAAGCTTTAGAGTTTCCCTCTTAACTGAGCTGTTCAGAATAGACATAATTGTCAGAATACTTGTGTTGCAGGAACAAGGCTCCAAAAGTTACACTCACCGTAGAAGTTTCACAATGGATGTCCTGGATGCAAAGGGGCCTCCTTGTGCAATACTGGTAGATATAAGCTCACTGTACATTCTGTTGGACATAATTAAAATGTAAATCAAGTAAAGCATTGCTGGGAAAAAAACTCCGTAGAAAAAAATGTAAAATAATGCAGAAATTGTAAGAACATAAGCATTTATGCATACCTGTACACATTGAGCATGTCCAAAAAGATCAGAGATATCTGTGGCAAGAAATAAGTTCCAAGAGAACTGGCAGCGCTTGTATTTGTCTGCCAAGCAATAAGCGTATTACATAAGATTACATTCACAAGTGCAAAGATGGAAGGCGAAATGACAACATACACGATGAAGAGATAAAGGCCTATAAAGATTGTATTTAAAACTTTAATCAATTCACATCTATTTGTACCTCATCTTCACATTCCATTACTGGCAAGAGCAAATATGAATCAGATACAGAAAATATATGAGAGAACATCCTTCAACCAAACTCAAGTAGTGGCACATACACCTTTCATGTGTCCATTCACGGCAGATTATGTGCCAAATGATGAGAAGGAAAATGCAATAAAAATATAATATGGATTGCATACGAGGAAAAGATGTTTGTTAACAGATCTCTTTCAACATAAAGTGACACAAAGTATTCACAAAGTTCTCCAACTCGGATGAATAATGAACAAATAAAATACTCATGCTCATTGAACTATTTTCAAAGTAAAAAAGCGCTGAGAATGCCAGATTCAACACATCTGCAGTAGACATCTAAACCAATGGTCACTCAGACGAATTTAAACCAATGCTATTTAAACAAATTCAAACCAAACCTTGCTCAGGCAAACTACCTGCAATATATTTAGAACTGCCCTAATAACGTCTTGATCTTTCAAGAAATCCACACTCTGGCGCGCCTGTCCTATAATTTCAACCCATTTCTGCACCCGACAATATTGTTTATCATTTACAATGCGTCATCCAGGGAGGAAGAAGGGCAGAAGCAGACATAGCTAAAATAGTGTCCAAGAATAAACAGATGACTAGCAAGGATCTTGCCTGATTAGGAAGAGCCATCAATCTCTGTAAATATTCATCCCTTCTATGGGGGTCAGACTCCGCTTGAATCATATGACCAACCTAAAAGGGAAGGCAGCACCAATTAAGAATGCACATGTAAAATAATCGATTCCATCTATAAACTTAAATCGAGAAATGATTAGTCAGAGCTTTGCACAAAATCATCTGTGTACCAAATAAAACAGGCTTACAGATTCATAGAAGGAGTGTATCTGATGAGGCTCAAGATCTGCAATAGTTGCTGGAAGGGTTGTTAAGAGTTCTGAAACAAATGGTTCATTTTCCCCAACCTGAAATTAAGTTCAACATGTTATTTGCCTCGTCAAATCATAAACAAAAGGCAACATTCTTACGGAAACATCAGAAGCGGCCTAACCTGTACAAGAACAAATTTACGCTTGCACTTCTGAACAATTTTCAAGAATGTATCACAGGCCATGTCCTACAAATAAGCAAATAAAAATTCAATAATAGAGCAAAATAGGACAATGCCAGATCAGGATAAATCATATGAACAAATTTTTGTTAGACTACAGCTGAACTGCATGACAAACAAAGAAAATTAAAGATTTTTGCAGAACAATATTAATTAATTAAAGATGAGAATAAGTATTTACCTGAACTCCAGGATGTGATTCGTGCATGAACTCAAACAACTTATTCACTACTGTTTTCAGGAACTTCCAATGAGCTCTCAGAAATCTTGGATACTGCCCAACCACATACCTGGATATCACCAAAATTCAGAAGGATTAAACTTCAACCAAATCAATGATAATCACATTCAACCATCTCCGAGGGCCACCTCCACCACACTGGAGGCACCATAACGCTATAGTGGTTGCAGGACCATCTTGCAGCAATGTAACAGGTATATTATCAGATCTAACTAACAATATAACCATAATATTATAATCCTCACATTATGTTACTAGCAATGACGGCCTTGTTGTCTTTTCCTTTGGTGATTTCACAGAGGTTCAAAAGATCACGAATCACCATCACCAAAAATCTGTTTTCCTGCCAAAGGTAGAAAGTTACCTAAATCTTATAGAACAAGGTGCAGATCTTCACATACATGCATGTGCACATATGTATCATAACAAGTCCCAAGACTCTAATTAGATTGGTCATGTGAAACAAAACCCAATTAAAGATGTCTGGAAAGTTCAATTCCAACAAATTATAACTCTAGAGGACAAAAGATAAGTACAATTCCAACAAAATATTTTGCCACAGTACAAAAACACTACAGGACACAAGATTTTTTTTTTTTTACACAGGTTGGTGTACACTAAAAACTTAGCGAAGTTTAGCTTCGGTGTGCCGACATACAATGCATGGTAAAGTACCATGGGTAAGCAAGATCCAGAAATGAAAATGAATGAAACCTCATATTAGAATTAGGTTGACATGGGAAGTCAGCTATGGACCGTGCAACTAGTGAAAGGAAAAGGGGAAACAAACACACACAAGCCTACCTGCTCCTCCATCATCGACCCAGATATAGATCCAATTGCCCAACACAATGTATTAAGGTTGTTCCAGGTCCAATCCTCTCCATTTAGTTGTTTGCTTAACTTAGTCAGCATCTGTATCCATACCAAAAAAATAAACTGATACTGTGTACCCATGTAAAAGCATGCATCCAAGAAAGATGAAGACCCTGTAATTCTTAATAGATAACCAGCGTTCAACGCAATGACCAGTAGGAGTCGAGAAGTCTCCACTGGAAGGAAAACTAATTATAAAATTGCATTCCAATAAAAAAAGAAGTTTTAGCCAACAATTTTATGCGATACAAAATAGTTTCGTAGAGAAGGCATGATCAGACACCGCAATAAAAAGATATGGAGTGTCCATCATAAAGATTCACTGATAGAATTTAACACAAAAAATTCTTCTGACATGCAAATTTATAAATTCAACAAAGTAGATTGTGTTAGAAACTATAAGTATCCTTCCATGAAGCAACAATTTAAACTTAACAAACATCACAAATATAAGTAATTGATGATGAGTGCCACTAGAATTTTGTCTAAAGAAAGGCCACTGGTAAACTAGAGGCTTGACAATCTGCAACTCACATGCATATGCACCCTTCCTAGAAAAAGCATAGAAACCTGTGGCTGACACATCTAGATGTCATCACGGGAGAACACAATAAAAAGACCAAAATATGTCCTCTCTAAAAGATAAAAATGTTATGTTCTAGTAGGGCATGTAATGATTTTGGCACATCTGCTGCTCCACTGTCACCCATATTTAGGCTTAAAGGAATGAGAAACAAATGTGCACGCACTGGTGGGTCAGCGGGGTGACCTAACAAGGCATACCTGCTTTTCAGTATCATCATGATCAAGATGTGCCAAGTAGATCAGTGTTTCTTTCATAACCTACAGATTACAAAAAGGGTGAACATGAGGAAAACACAAGTATAAGATCCCAAGAGAAAAATCAGAGGAAAAGGCAACAAAAACAATTTTCCTGAAAGCAAATAAAAATCAGCACAAAGTATTTCATATCACCCTTCTCATCCATTCTGATAACAATGGAAAACCAGAAAAATGAGTAAAGGATGAGGCTATTCTCATTCCTATCAAACATAAATTATGGGATGCTTTGTGGTAGGCGTATGTCAAATGAAAAGCATGCAGTAAAATTTTTTCTAATAACTAAGCATTATGATCTACATCTAAAACCACGTTGGCAAGGCCTAGCAATAATTATTCACAAGGAAACTTGCATATTAAAAGTTGAAAATGCATTTTGTGTGTTATGTTGCACAAAAGATTTGCACCAAGGTAAGAAAGGGAACCAAATTTAATGTGATGTCACATTACATCTATTACTCTTTAGCAGGCAGCATAGGAAACACTCGTAATGATTTGTTGGGAACTTGCTTGCCTACTGCTACCCATTGTGGATAAAAATAACAAATCCTTTTTCACCAACAAACATCAAGCATGTAAAATAAAATAAACCCCCGCTAACCCTTCTGCTTGTAGTAAAAGTCATAACATGGAAAGCCTAAATGCAAGCTGAGATGCCAGGGCAAGTGTGCAAGCGTGTCAAAGTTACTTCCCACATATTAGTGTTATCTCATCTCTCTTGTCTTAAAAAGCAACTAATGTAAGGCCTAGAATTGATTGACCAAATTATTTCTACAAACTGATGTGAACGTATATTGTCTTTTGAATAAGACTGAGGACCTTATACTGCACAAGGACGTCGTTGTCTTTCATAGTTTCACGAACTATATTTCCATTTTCATCTTCAACGATCAGAACTTCTTCTGGCTTTGCCATACGACATATCATCAGCAATCTCAACTTTGACATTGGATCAGCATACAGTTTCCGTCTCTGAAAGATATGTGAACCAGGTCCATCAACCACACCGGATGGCATAGGCATCTGCTTATACGAAAAAAAAAAATCTGGCATCAGTGTTTGCTTTATGGATCGGGGAAATTTTATACAAACATACAGTCCCAGATTCTACTCTCATCTGCTCCAGTTCCTTAATAACCCTTTTCGATAGTCTTGAGGTGGGGGAGCTAATTTTTATTATATACTCACATTTCAAATCTGTATGTGAACTTTCGAGAGTAAAAAAAAATTGTTTTCAAAATTGGAAAGGAGAATATAATATACCTGTGAGCTGTAAGATATATCATACAGATACAGACGGCAAGGAACAAGCAAAAATTACTGGACTATTTATATATCATGCATATCAGACTTCAATATCATCCAATGTTCATGATGTATACATATATGAGCAAAGTTAGACATCCTAAATGTCCATTTAAATATATTACAAAAAGAAAAAGAAACGAAAATACATAAGATCGGAACTCCTTTAGTCCTTTAATAGTTGTCCATATCAATAAATGGTAAACAAAGATTATAAGTAATAGAATCTAACAGGCAGCAACAAGACACTTGAAGTTAATTCAGGAACAAGAATTTTACCACCTAAACAGAAGCTTCTCACTAACATCGATCCTTTCAAAAAAGATCAACTTAGGTTCACTTCAGAATCATGAGAAGTGGCAATTGTATACTTCTACTCCAAAGATACAGTTCTACTTAGAAATCTACTTTCTATACCTCTTATTTCATTTCTCTCAAACTCATCCAATAATTTAGGTTAATAAACAACATTATATACTCTTCCTTCATAGTATTTCAGCACAAACTGCAAACTTGTAAGCTTCATCCAACCAATAAGAAAAGTATAGCAAAATGACATACAATCTTGCTTAGACAAGGACAGGATTAAGATTAAAAATATCAGAAAAGATAAAATGAGATAACAATCAATAATACCTGCAGTCCCATCATATTTACAGTTGCCGCAGGAATGTCCAGATTATGGTGAGCTTCAAACAGCTCCAAAACTAACACGTTCCAATAGTCCAAGCACACCTATCATATTAGACCAATATCTATCAAGAATTATTTGAAAGAATTTTACCAAAAGAGTAAGAATTCCATGGTTGATGGTACAAACATTACCTTAAAAACTTCATTATCGTCCACATATGAAATATTAATGAGATACTCAAGACCCATTAACAGGGCATTTATGTTCTCTGGTGTAGATTCCAATATTCGTATATGAGACTGCACCCGGTGAAATGTTGATCAGTAAACAATTAAAAACCAAATCCAGGTGGCAAAGGCATGGCCATAGTCAATCCTCTAATTTGTTTAATGACACAGAGTTTAACTGTTTAAGTGAGAACATGGAATTGGTCAGATGCCAGAAAAAACATGAATCCACAAATAATTTATGAACAGCATGAGAGTGGACCTCAGAAGAAATGCAGTGCTCCTACAAATTAACAAATACAGAAATTTAGTCTTTTATAATAATGAGCATACTCTCCAGTCACCAGCTACTGCAGCATCAAATATGATTCCAGAAGGAAGAGGGTTTTCTACATAGGTTATGCCAACTGGTTCGTCAAACCTTATCCAATTATATATAGCAACAAAACCAATTATATGAATCATTTGCATGTTTCCGCAACCATTGCCACTATGAGATGTACTGAACCATTTTAAACCAATGTCCAAATAAATGTGCATGCTTCCCACCAGAAAAGGGACTCAAATGTTGTGTCTTGAGGAAATCCAAACAAATTTAGGGCATCTTTGGCATGACATTTGAAAAGTCAAAAGTGGCTCTTGAAACTGACAAGCTTCTTATGGACCTATTTGGATAATTTTAGATAATTCTCTGAAAGTGTTTTGCCAAATTAGAAGAGCTTTTAGAGGAAGAAAGCCCAACGTGACTTCCTCATGAAGATTTTCTACAAAAAGCAGAAGCTATCCCAAACAAGCCCTTATAAGGAAATGAAAAATGACTTTAACTTGTGAATTATAGTCGATATGTTAATAACCTACAAAGATATGCCTTGGTCATCCATTTCCACGCAGATATCATTGTTATTTTTCTCAACCAACATGTCAAAAATTCGACCTGTTGGACTCTTCATGACTGCATTATCTTCAAGTTGAGGCAAATGAGGGAGAAGATTACCTTGTAAAACGAAGTGAAAAACAATGCTAAGTTCTGAATAAATGCCTGGACAAAGAAAAAGTGTATTTCACTCTCTAAACATGATAGAAATCCAGATAAATAAAATTGATTTCATTAAATTACACAATCACCTGCTCCTCGCTGTTCCCATTCGCATGAGCCTCTGGGAAATTTGTGCTGGGAGGGAGAATAGTCTTCAAGGCAACAAAAATTATATCATAAATCAGATCAAAGTTATATCAAATATTTACTTGTTAAATAGTATTACAAAGTGAATAACTGCACTAGGTGTATACAAAACTCAGCTACAGAATCTATCTTTGCATTCTCTAATAAATCCATCAACAAGACCATACAGATGTTGATACAAAACTCAGCTATGGAATCTATCTTTACATTCTCCAATAAATCCATCAACGAGCCATAAAGATGTTGCATCAAATGCTGCTATTAAAACTTAATCGAACAAACTCCAAAATAAATTTGTCAAAACTAAAACGTTATGAATGTACTGTTTCAAGAAATGGCTAGCTCAATATTGCTTTAATCTTCACTACCTGCAATTGCACCATGAATATATTATACATCTTGATGTACTGCATGTTGTAAAAATCACCAAAACTTAGGGCAGCGACCTGTGAACATTAACCAGCGCAATAAGCAACGTAACGTCAATCTCAGGATGATCGCAAAAAATCTCATATGACAAGGACAAAATATACCTCTGACAGGCATTGAAGAGTGAGGTTGCGATAAGCAGGCACGGGAAAGAACTTGAGGAGGGTTTCAAGCTGTCAAACGAAAGGGCACAATAAGTTACTTCAAATATTAGAGGCACAGACGAATCAATAACCACCAAAGTTCAAGACATTAAGGAATCAAAAAGATCACAACTTCATTTCTTCATCAACAATCAACAAAAAGAAAGGAGGAAGTGCAGACCAGTGGTGATTCAAAAATATAGCCCAGAGGAATCCAAGAAAGGAAAGCATGCAATGTGGCAAGGGTAGCCCTGATAAGCTCAGCTCTTTGAGATGCTGATAATACGTACAAGCATAATTCATGAATGAGCTGAAACTCACTGTAAACAGACAATGAATTAACAGTATTAGACAGCCTCAAGGCTGTAGCCATCAATAAAAACCTAGATGTCAACTGTTTATCTGAGAATGCGGCCCTCAAGAAAATCTTATACTACATGATTACCTGTTTAATGATTGTTTTAACTCTTTAATCTTCTGTTGAGTCATTTCACCCCTTGAGAAGTCGAAGACCTCTTCACTTAAAAGCTGAGTAACATCTTAAGTCAAGTACGTGAACTTTATCAAGAAAATTATGGAGAGCAGGGATTGCTACTTACTTTCAATATAGCCATGCAATTTTCACAAATGGTTTCACTTGTTTTTGCTGCTGCAACTAAGTCAGGAATGAATCTCTGCCACCTGGCTGGCCACTCATGCTTCAAGATCTACGTATGAAGAGACAACAGCATAAGCGAGATGGCATATAAGAGAACACCTAAGTAGAAAGGTTCTTTTAAAACATGAAAAATGTGTACATGCAAAGCACAACTGCAGGTTCTATTGAAGAGCATGATTTTGAGGATTAGATAGTATTACCTGAACTAATATAATATTTAGTTTGTTGACGTACAGTCTTTCCCGCCGGAAAGAGATCTCGTCACTTGAAAGCTGAGTTCAACAAATGAAATAGTGAAATTATTTGTCATACTCTTTAACTGAGATGCTACAGGAAGCAGATGCCTCCAAAGTCTTCCTCAAAATGGTAAGGATTATATTACCTTGACGATAACTTCAGAAATATAGTTTTTCATGCCATCTCTTTGTTCTACAGGCAAAGCATTCCATCTATACTTGACAACACCTTCTAGAACCTGTACAGGTAAATTCTAAAAGTCATCACTGTCATCATTACATCTAATAATGTTAAAAAAGTAAAAGAACTAGCACGCCGTATTCACTTCCATTAGAGAGCAAGGTCGATCTCCAAAAAGATACTAGTGCTCATGATACTAAGATCACATTAAGGATATAATAGAAAAGCTTCTCTGCTTTTGTCAATTTTCACGCCACCGGTGCTTCTACAACTCTTCAACAAGCATGGGGAATTGAGTAGGAAATTTGAAGATTAAGTTAAATTTACCGTTGTATGTTAATATTCCACATCAGTGGACAGATCTGAAACAGTTGCTAGCTGGTCGATAAAATAGGTAAACCATTCTTTTATTCCAGGGTCAAAGGGGTCAAACCAAATTTTCTCATTTAACAAGATAAGAAACTTTGTAATACCTTTAATATCCATATTTTCAAGCATGTATCACCCATAAATAGATACAATGCCACCAAACAATCACAAAAACTTAAAAACATAATTTGGCTTGGACAATATGCCCCTATTTGGCCCCCATTTCTAAAATTCATTCTTCCTCAAACTCATTTTCAACCACACATTTCATGAAAGCCACAACTTTCATCAACTTTTTAACCACACATTTATTATATTTTATCAAAATCTACTAAAAATCATATTTTTAGCTAAACAAAACAGGAGTTATATGTCATTTACATTTCAATCAGTCAGAGTCAGACTGAGGCCTCTTTTTAAAAACACAGATTTTGGAACCTATAGAAGAGAACTTTTAAATTGTATTTGCCAGCCTCAACAGCCTTTGCATGCAGACACTGAAACGGATGAATCTGTTTTCAACTTGCTCATTAGATGTGTCATATGCAGGTTTTTAGCAAGAAGGCATTGATAAATAACAATATATTCATTTCCAATATAACCTATAGGAAGTAATATGAATTGAAAGTTAAACCCATAATTTACTATTTGACCCACCCACCCAAATTGAAACAAGGGCAGACAGGCAAGGAGAGTCTGACAAATTGGATATAGGTTATATTATGACAAACCCCAAGTCCACCACCCAAATGCAAAAGACCACAAATATCATGACTGAGACTGACCTGCAAAGCAAAAAATTTAGTATTCAAGTTTTGTGTATTTGATAGAATGTGAACCACTTGAAGCCACATATCTGGATTATTTTGCAGATCCCGCAAAATATGGTCTGCTGCAGTTCTCTGAGTCATAAAAGCAACACAAAACAAAAAAAGAGTAAGTTCCAAAATTAACATAATATTGATAGATAGCATTTATATAATCTAAAAGTAAATGCACAGATTATGAAGACTAAGCATTCCTTTCAGGCAGAATCTCCTTACAAGCAGACTTCAATACTACTTCATGTAGTACAAGCAACTACATTTTTTAAAACTAAGTCAGAGTTGTCACCAAAATAAATAGAAGAAATCATGTTAATAAGGACCAGATAATATTAGGAAAACAACAAGTTCAAGTAAACAAATTCATTACTGAGAAGTTGTCAAGCGGTGCTCCTGACAAAACCAACCATTTAACAACCAAGAATGAATTTCAGAGAAAAAATTCATGAAGTGAAAAAACTGCACAAGCAGAGATTCCTTAAATGAGTGAAGTTGGATGGAGGCTCTCACCGAATCATGATCCCCAGCTTGCCACACTTCTCAACAAACAACAACATCAAGCAAACACTTGTACCCATTAAAGATCAACTATGTGCATCATTTTCATAATTCAATTTGATACACAGCAGCCTCTTCTCAAAGGTTATAGGAAATTAAAACTTTTCTGATTTTGGCCAACTTGCTGCCTTCTAACAAATTCCTCCTGGGTTACGTTGCTCTCAGGAATGGGAGCTTGTTTAAATCTATTGAAATCATAGTCTAACATCTAAGATGTCCCTATCCTTTATCTTTATACATCAGCACAGTGACATGAAATTGAAAAGACTGCATTAATCAACATCAACCAGGCCCATAGAGAGCAGCTAACAGTCCACCTTATTTCATCAGATCCTGTCAACAATAACATGCACGCCACAAATTCAGATTTGCAACCAAGATCCAAGATCCACATCTACAAATTTGAATTTTTCAGTGTTTGTCTTTGGATCTATTTGAAAGGCCTAAATTGGTAAATTCTCTCCCAGCAGCACATGATGAGAATGTCATATTTCAACATTTGGACATTAAACCTAGACAATACATATGACAATTGTTCCCCTTTGTGTATGTTATTAGAAATGTCGTTCAATACATGTTGCTTGCCTAAATTTAAATTTTTGGGAGCTCGAAAATGGTACACTTCAAAATATGATTTTATATTGCAGAAATTTTATAAAAGAAACTGAAACTGCCTAATTACTATCATTGTGTAAAAGAGCTAGTTGAGGCTTACACCTTGAATACCACCTCATGTGACGCTTTTATAAAACACCTCAAAGGTTACACCTTGAGGCACATTTGGTAAACCTTACATATGTACGATACGGGGACATAACTAAAAAGTGTTCAAGTTTTGGACACGGGTACATAGGTGCGTCTTTCAAACTTTAATCTTTTTTACTAACCCAAGATTTCATTTTAAATAGATCAAAAATCAATTGTTCATAAAGAAGGAAATGAGTATT
>CAIGRL010253305.1:0-12652 GCA_903798325.1 Fraxinus xanthoxyloides | reverse complement strand
ATTTGAATGAAAATAAAATAAATTCTAGTCAATTGAACTTATTTGCATGAAAATTATAATTAAGAGCGTGTTTTATTGTCTTTTTCCATAAAAATATCATTTTTCATCCAAATTCCTACTGTTGGAGTGTTTGATTAATAATTTTTTCCATGATAAATATTTTTCAACTTTTGGCCATGTGACCTTATTTTCCTCAAAAACAAGGAAAACATTTTATTTAGGGAGGATTAATTTTTATTTTCCAGATAATTCACTCTATTTTTCAATCTCATGTATTCCCCCTCTTTATCTACCCACCAATAAAAAGTGGATGAATATAATATTTTCGAAATTAAAAATTAAATTAATCAACCACGTTTAATTTAATTAATAATTTTCATACAAATAAATTATAAGCAACTGATTGTTTAGAATTTATTTTATTTCCATGTAAATTTCATGCTCGCAATCAAACGCATCCTATATGCGTTTGATTGGTTTAATTTTCAACCTTGAAAATGTTATACTTATCCATCTTTTATTGATACTTGATGGGTAGATGAGAAGTAGGTAGATGATAGAGAGAATTATATGGAAAATAGAATTATAGTCCCACTAAATAAAATATTTTTCTCTTTTTCGATGAAAATATGGTTACGTGACCAAAAATAGGAAAATATTTTACATGAAAAAATATCAATCAAATATCATAAAGGTAAAAACTTTGGTTAAAATTATTGACAATCAAACGTTCCGGCAGTTAATTTTTTGAGATCTATCATACATTATCGTTTAGCAAGGAGGCAGTTTACGGTATCTTGAGTGTAAATATTTATATTAGTATAGAATCAGCATATCACATTAGAGTTTGGGATCTCAAATAAAAATTAGATTTATTAGTTAAGTGCACAGGGACATAAACCAGATCGAGAATAAGAGTATAAATTTATATCGAATTATTATTTAGCCAATGTTTGATAATCATTATTTGAGAAACACAATATTTTGAATAGTAATTTTTAAAAAAATGTGTGATCAAAAAGTAAGAAAAAATTTGAAGTTACGTGTAGAATATTTTATTGTGTTAATATCTGATTAAAAATGAATATATATAAAAAATAGTTTTCAAATAATCGTCATCGAAAAGGGGCTTAATCAACATTAATTAACTACAGCTACTAAAATGCAATAGGATAAGATCTCGATCTTATTTCTATATTCTTACTAGAACTCTGAAGTCAAAACTTGTTTATTGAAATATCAATAAATACTGCTTATTTTATGGATAATTAACACAAAACGTTCATATCTTTCAATGTTTTTATGCAAATCGTCTTTAACTTTAATTTTTTTTATATATGTTTTCATTTTTATTTTCACATTTTATTGCGAAAAGGTCCTTCTATTCACTTACTGTTAATTGCTTTGTTAACTGAGCACAAAAATCAAATTTTCTTTTCAAAAACCAAGGACAAATATAGTCCTTTGTTGGATATCGGTCTAAATGTGCCAGATGCAAAAGTTCTCGAGGATATGGCTTCTAGAGATTCTGATTTAGTAGTCAATTTTTATCTGATTTCATAAATAATTGTGGTATGACACTGAATGAGTGCATAGGTGCTGCACATGCTCGTGGCTCCGTAGCGCTTGATCTTGATTTGAACAGAGTTGATGAAAGTGATAAAACGGGGCATTATTTTTCAAGCAGCAAATTTAAAGCTGAGGGTACTGTTAAATTTGGTGCTTAACATTTGGGCCTAATAATGCAGTTCAATCCTGTTTACTATTGTTCTAGCCCTGTGATGAAACATTATTAAGTTGAGAAGCCGGACCCATTTACAGTTTGCAACCCGGCAGCCCAATATACTTAATCTCAATGGCTGAGATTGTAACACGTGGATGTGCTGCGTCTGTTGGATGCTCCTGACTGTTTATATTATTGGCTTGACTCTCTCATCCGTCTCATTCATTCAAGATTATTCTAGGGTTTTCTCATCTTCGTCTCTCTGTGTCATTTCTTTGAAAACTCTTGGTTTTCGCATGTAATCTTTGAGTCTAGATGTTATTGGTAAGATCTAGTGTTGATTGAAGCTTGGTTTGTGTTTTTGTTCTTATGTGGGCAGTAACCTTTGGTTACTTTATGTAGTCGTATTTTCTAAGGATTCTGTGAGAGATTATTTTTGGGTATGAGGGCAAATCATTTGTGGATCTGTTGTATTGTAACTTGATCTTGATAATATTGTTGGTTTCTAGTGGATTGAAGCGATAATCACTTCGGTGTATGCTCAACGTAGCGATTAGCCCTAATTTTGATGAACATACGGGCCTTAGAGGGAAAAATCTTTTGTGTTATTTCTATTTTCTACATTATTATTGTGTTTTGGGACTGTACAATACCAACATGTACAAATTAGCTTGTTGATTCATCGGGTGGTTTACCTACTGGTGATGTTAGAAGGCATTTTGATCTAAATGATGGGTCTGAAGCTGATGATTCTAGTGTTGAACGGATTTCATCAAGTCATCAAGGCAAGGGTGGTATTCATATCTAATAGAACGAGTAAATGGGGATGATACATGCAATAAGTTACATGATGAATTCCTTGTAGGAGAGTCAGACTGACTCCAAGATCAGCTATACATGACATTGTGGTTTGATCAACCCCCTCAAGATGTGCACATCTCCTTAAAACATTTTTCCAAGTCTTTAGCCAATATTTTTGCCAAATGGGCACTCAACATTAATCCAGCTCCACCAAATTCTTGGTTAAATGAGAACTAATGATTCAAAAAAATAAATACCGATCGTCCACCAAGGTAATAATTTGCTTTACAAGAATTTCAACAAGATTATCGAGAAAAAAATATTGAATCATCATCTTCCATTACTAGCCATCTGAGATTTTTGTGATCCTATCTGAAAACCTACATGATCCCATGAACAACACGTTCGGCCGTCAGGTTTCTGGAGAAAAGTGGTAAGACCATCAAAAAAAAAAAAGCAAATTTGCTTTTCCAAAATCCAAGATGCATTTCAGAAAGGAAACTCATAGCTATGAACAACTCAGGATTATATTACCTTTGGTTTTTTAAATGAAAACTTGCTTTTTTATGTCAAGTTAACGGAGCAATTAATGGTAGGTGGATAAGACTTTTCTGTAATGAAATGTGAAAATGCCAAAAATGAAAGGTGTGAACGTTTTGTACAAAAACATTGAAAGGTATGAACGTTTTGTGTTAATTACCCTTATTTTATTGAAGGGTGCAGATTTTTTGAAGAAGATAAATCATCACATGATAATCCAAAACACTATAATATTTAATTATGTTTTATTTTCCTATGAAAGAGGTCTAAGAAGGGTTTAAATTTTGAAAATATTTTTTTTTTCTTCTACCTTTTTATATTTTCTCTAAGACTTGAGATTTCAAAACATTATCTTTTGATTTTTATAATCATATTATGACCATGTTTGGTTTAGATAAAAAAAAAAAAAGATATTTAGTAGATTTTGTTAAAAAATGATAAAAATGTATGATTGAAAAGTTGTGAATCTCATAAAATATGTAGTTAAAACTGATTGCTGAATTTGATTTAAATTTTAATATAACCCTTTTAAGAAACTAAACATTGGCTATATATAAAATCAACTAAAAAGCTGGCTGTACATGACTGCACAACCCTAAAATCAAATTAATTTTAGTTGGATTCGTCAAAGCTGTGTTTGAGATTAAACTTTGTCCCATGAAACTTTGCTCTGATACCATATTAAACAATTCAAAGAAAATAAAGAAAAAGAGGAGGTTAGGGTTTCAATAACTCTACATAATGAAAATTGAATACAAAATCTAAATATAAAAAGACTATATATAGACTAAAATAAAGAAAACTAAAAAAACTATTCTACCATTAATAAACAATAAACAAAATAACACTATATTTCTTAACAGATACTACTGCACATAATTAATTTGATATCGACACATTTGCTTAATTGTGTAGTTCATGCTATACCGACATATATTGTGATGAAGCAACAAGAATGCATATGATTAGAGTAAATGTGCATAATAAATGCATATTATATTATGATCGATAAGATTCGTGCAGCCAATCGAACACTGCTAATTACAATTGTGCTCCCTAGTGTGAAAGGTCATAAAATGTGTGCAACATTTTCTCAACCACATCGAAAACAGCCAATCCATTGACATTGAACCTTCGACGACAGCGACAAAATTTGTCACTATCCAGCTTTATTTCAAACCATTGGTAATAGTCTGACAAGCAGGGATTTCGACATCCTGTTTCGCAGCTTCTAATTGTCAAAATTCGTTTTAGCACGTAAAGCATCCCCTGTTCGCGCTATTGCCAATCTCAAACCACCACAAAATGACCAGTAAACTTGATAATATACACAAACATGTAATGACCGTTGCCTACTACGACAGCCGGCATAAATGTCACATTTACAATATTGTCAACATAGTGTCGTCTAGATCGATGTCTTAACGATATTATTACAAATAAAAACCCAAAATTCGAAATAAATTAAATAATGAATTGAAAAACATTCACTTTTACGCATCAAGAAAAATAAATAAACAAAAGAAACATATATTTTCAATGCACTACGATCAAAATTTGTATTTTTTATGTTTACACCAAAATTAGGCATAATTAATCTACAAGATAATGGGATGAGCATCGAGAGCATTGTAACTATGGCTTCAAAAGAGTACCTATTTAGACTGCCTGAAATTGACTGAAGTGAAATTTGTAAGCTAAGGTCAAATCTCCAATGGTTTGCAATGTAGTCGGAGAAAGGCGGGCGATGACGAAGTTTTGAGCAGTGGGGACAATTTTTTTGGGCAAAACCTGGCTATCGACTGGATGAATAGAAATAAGGTTTATGGGGCACGTATGATGGATTCATGTGTCTTCATTCATTTCTCTCAAGAGCCATACAATTAGTCATGTAGGGAGATCTAGGCATTGTCGAGAACTTTTAGGGGTATTCGAACGTTATTAGAAATTTTGGACATTTTTCGTTAAATTATAAATGGTTGACATTTTTCAACCTCAATTAATAAAGAAAACTTTCGCCTCAAAGTCAACTTTAACAAATTCGATGGTAGGATTAAATCACTCATATAATCTCATTCACCCTAAATCGGCGAATAAGCAGAATAGGCAAATCATGTTCTATGGATCTCGAAAAATGAAAAGGAAATTAACAAAACATTAAAAAAAATAAAAAATAAAAATGTCAAAATTAGCATCTCGTCAATTTTTTTCGGCACTATAAAATTATTCTCTCTTTTCTACTAAGTCCAGGATAAAGAGAACACCTGCCTCTACAGTTTCAACCACCAAGCCTGCATCTTCTGCGTGAATCCCATCCTACTATCGCAAACCTTAGCTGCAAAAACATTCAAACTTGTAACAATGGTGTACACATCAATTGTTCAATCGTCAATTTCAATGCTCTCTCCTTCGCCCAGATTCTATTCACACATTAAAACCCCATATCGAATACCTCAAATCCTCCCATCGTCGCCATTAATCCCTGTTCTCAAGCTTCAAGTTGCACCCACCAGAGGATTCTGTACAGTATGCTGTTATAAGAACAATTCTAGTCAAGAATCTGATAAAAAAGTAAGCTTTATGCTTTTATCCATTAGAAACTACGCCTCCCCCCGCGGGGGGGGGGGGGGGGGGTTTTTTTTTTTTTTTTTTTTTTTTTTTTTTCTAATATTTATGTGGTTACAATGGGTGAAAGGAAAAGACATGAAAAGATGTTGAAACAAGGGAAAGACTCAGGATCTATTTGCCCTTTAGCAAGCCAAATGGATGAACAAATAAAAGTGAGAATTCGTGAAAACAAATAGGATTGCATAATAGGGCCTCCCGCAACTTAAACCCAGCAATGTTCACTGAATCAAATGAAATAGGTAACATAAAATGAGCCAGAAAGTTGATCCTCCCCCCCCCCGGGGGGGGGGGGGGGGGGATTTTTTTTTTCTTTTTATTATATTTGCAACCGTGCACAGATAAAAGTTTTAGCTTTATAATGATCTTTATCCAGTTGTGCATATATATATTCAATAGGAGGAAAAAAAATTATTGGTAAGAATATGGGGACTGTTGAAAAAACTCATTTTTTTTGTTTGAGTTATTAGCAATCTTAAATGGGTTCCACGTCCATTCGAAAAGAGATAAAAATTGAAATGGGTTTCTAAAGGAAGGCTGGAAATATCTGGTTAAAGGGTTCTTGATTAGGTGTTTCTGTTATTTTGAAATAAGATTAGCTCTAACAGGGTTAAGAAATGATAGATAACTGAAATGGTGTTTCTACAGGAGGCCAGACTAAATTGGCGAATATTTAAACAATGGGATGTGCCGTGGAATTGGCAAACAATTTCTTTGACATCACTTGCATGCGGATTGAGGTGCATTTCCATCACTAGTTCGACTCAATATTTGATTCTGTATAAAAAAATAGAATCCATTTTATTTATGATGCAAGATATGATTAGAGCTGTAGGTTCTTTCTTTTCTTGTAATTTAAACAGAATATTCTCAGTTACCAATCTCGTATGAATGGAGTGTTATTGTAGTTGTTGACTGCTTTCTTAAGATTAGGAACGGAGTATTGACATCAATGAAAACTGATCATTTCCCAGGCAGTTTTGTTTTGACAGGACTGATTGAGGCAGCAGCAATACCATACACGGGACTTAAAATCGAAGAATTAAGTTTGGATGAAAAGGCAGAAATTCTATTTGTGGATCAATCGTATGTGAAGTTCTCAAACTTCAACTTCAGTTTCTTTCTTTTCTTTAATAAGTTCTTATTTCGATTTGCACTCCTGCGTCTAACTTTATTTACTCTATTTTCTTGTAGCATTGCAACTGCAGTGGTGCTTGGTGTTCTATATAGTCTCACAAAGTCATTCTCTCCACTTCCTGATGACATTTATCGATATGGTAATGAACAAGATTACTCAATCAAGTTTACAAGATCAATTTATTATAAATAGATGGTTCATTAGGCCTTTTCTGGTCCATGATATTGTTACATAATCTAACATTTGAGAGAGAAAAAAAAATCTGAAATCATATGGATAACTAATTTGCGTTTTAGATTTGAAGGAACCTTTCAATTTTCAAAAAGGGTGGTTGTTGTACGCCGGAATTGGTCTAGGTGGAGCTCTAGGTGCTATTGCCCTGACAGGTGTTGTGACGTCTTTTGTCAATGGTGAGGCTCCACAACGAGAGGTTAGGATTTAATTTCTATCTTTGCCTATTCTTTTTGTGCCTTTTGATTAACATAAGGAGTGTGAACCATGTATTTTTTCTATAAAGACTCGAGTTTCTATCTTAAAAGCCCAACCTTATTAAGTGGAGTAGTTAAGCTCTTATATATTATATATTTATTTCGTACTTATTTGATGTGAAATAGGCAAGATGGTGGTTCAATGTGAACCCCAATCTTGGGATCCATGTGCTCGTTGGAATCTTAGTTGGATCGAGTTGCTTGTTTAAGCTTAATGGGCACAAATATCATATTTTCTTAGGGTTCTATCTTTAAAGGTCAACTTTATTAAAAGGAGTAGTCCAAGCTCTTATATTTTCTTTTCACGTGGAAAAGTTAATTATGAGTGCTTTAACGGAGTTTCTTTACGTTCAACTATGGATAAAAGCTTAAAATTATAACGTGATTCATTTTCTCCAGCTGAATTCATTTCAAGCGAGTGTCACGAGCAAGTTTACGTAACATCTTATACAAACTAAACTTATTTTTTTATCCTTGAGATCTTTTTATTTTGTTTTCTATCTTCTCAAGAAAAAGAAATGACATTGATGATATCCAGTTTCACTGATGATTATAGATATGCAGTATGCACAGCATTTTAGTTTTCCTAATGTATAGTGTTAATGATCTCCTTAAATTCAGACTGATGCTCTTGTCCGCCTTCTTCCATTGATTGGATCTTCGAGTATCAGGTAACTTCTGACAATAGGCTTCAATTTTCACATGTATTTACGAAACCATCATATAATTTTGGATAAAAAAGGAACTGATTTCTTTACATTTTAAATGTAGCACTGCCTGCTTGGTAGGTATCACAGGTGTCCTAGCACCTATTCTTGAGGAGACTGTGTTCAGAGGTTTTTTTATGGTGTCTCTAACCAAGTGGTATGATTTCTCATTTCAAAGCTGTTTTCCTTTTACGGGTTATGCAATTATAAATCTGTCATAAGTTTATTGTTAAAAGAATTGAAAAAGTGTAAAGCATATAGTGGTGTATAGTTAAATCAAAATTTAGTCATTGTAATCAGTTATAGATAATAGAAGTTAGATGCATGATACTGAGAATCAAAAGCTTAAGCATCCAGGACCAGAAAAATGATGTCTAGAGTCTGGTTTATGATTCCACCTTTCTCTTACTTTTGAAAGGAAGAAAAATGTAAGTTACATGCTCTACACCTCATTCTGAAGTTTGATGACTGAACCACAAGGCTAAAATGGCAACTTTGTTTTAATGACTAAGCCCATGTTTGGTACACGTTAAAATTTTCATTCTCATTTTCAACCACACATTCTTCAATAAAATAATAATTTTCATAACATCANCATTGTAATCAGTTATAGATAATAGAAGTTAGATGCATGATACTGAGAATCAAAAGCTTAAGCATCCAGGACCAGAAAAATGATGTCTAGAGTCTGGTTTATGATTCCACCTTTCTCTTACTTTTGAAAGGAAGAAAAATGTAAGTTACATGCTCTACACCTCATTCTGAAGTTTGATGACTGAACCACAAGGCTAAAATGGCAACTTTGTTTTAATGACTAAGCCCATGTTTGGTACACGTTAAAATTTTCATTCTCATTCTTCTACTCATTTTCAACCACACATTCATCAATAAAATAATATTATCCATCACATTAATAATTTTTCCTTCTTTTTCAACCACACATTTTCCATCAATCTACTATTCCAAAATACATTCTTCCAAAATAATGTGGCTCAAACACACCATAAATTTCCTTTTTATCCTACTTGCTAAGTCAAAATTGAAAGAAAAGTGAAGTGTATAAATAATGGGATGTGTAATGTATATTCATCTGACTTGGAAATTATAAATGAGCTTATTCTTTTCGAATGTTAAATGGTTCATGGAGGAAAATTTTATGATTTGGAATTTGTGTGCGCAAATGCTTGTGTGTCGAAGACTGATTGGTTCTAATTTTCTGCAGGTTGCCAACGCCACTTGCTGTGCTTATCAGTGCTGCTGTTTTTGCAGTTGCACATCTCACTCCTGGAGAATTTCCTCAGCTGTTTGTTCTTGGTATGATTGATGCCCACAAGTTTATTCAGAAGGATAAACGAAAAGCGGCTAAAAATAAATGGAATTTCATAAATCATGGAGAGAATTTTTTTGTTTCTTAATTTGGCAGAGGCTTCAATAAAGAAATCTTAATTTGGCATCTCGTTCATTGTTTATTTGAAGTGGTAAATGTAATCTGGTCCAGAAGGCAACCTCCAAATAAAAGTCCCTTCTCTTTTTGACATTATTATTTTAGCGTGATGAATATATTGAATTATCTGTCTGTCACACTCATAGTCGATGTTTTGATTGCTTGGGCTGTTTTCAAGAAATCAACTTAGTATAAAATTTTCCCTTTAAAGTCAAATAGAAGTGTTCTTGCATTGCAAATAACCACTTTTGTGGTTTGATAAAGAAAGCGGGATTTATTTTAAATCTGAATTCCTTGAATATTATGCTTTTTTCAGGCACTGCTTTGGGATTTTCATATGCTCAAACCCGCAACCTTCTCACCCCAATCACGATTCATGCCTTTTGGAACTCGGGAGTTATCTTGTTTCTCACCTTCCTTCAGGTAATTATTTGTCCACAAGTTTTAAGTTTTCCACAGTGCTCTAAATACCAAGCTCATTATTTTATAACTCTGCTCCATCATATCAAAACAGAGAATTATGCATTTTATTATAAATTAATACAGAAAAAATTATACGCATATAGTCTTTTTTTTTTCCTGAATTATTAGGCATTCTTCTACTTGTGTCACTATAGAATATAACAATGCACAAACTCGGAGCCATTAAAGAGGGAAAAAGTGAGCATTTTTTTTCCTATTTGACAGTTATGAATTGTTTCAGTGTTGCTTTATCTTATTTATTTTCGTTCATTTTAATATTTAGTTGTTGAATAAGTGCGCTAAGAATGTTCGTCCTGGTTGTTTGTGTGTAGCTCCAAGGATATGATATCAAGGAATTGTTACAAGCATCTTGATCGAGATGGGTATTTCTCTTAGTAGGTAGCATGCATGGCTCTGCTTGTTGATCTTTGCTAAGATTTATCCACATACCATTTCCCTGATGAATTAAGAGGAGAAAGACCATTTCACAGTTTGTTGTGAACGTAGTGTGTAAATTTATTGCCATGATTATACTCTTTAAATTTTTGAGATAATGAAAAATGTTCAATTTTTATTTGATACGACGGCATCTTTCTTTTAACTACCTGGGCTTAGTTATTTACCTGAATGTGACATCTTGTTAACCAACTGCGGTTGACTTGACCATTTGCACTCATAGAGCAATTAAGGTGATATTCATTTGTAAACGAATCTATTGACTTTAACCAGTGTACATTGGACCCTGTATCAATGTGAGCCAAACTGGGTGCACCCCTTGGGTCAATTGAACATCAACCAGCCACTAAAGTTTCCACATAGCAAATTGGAGCCTTGGACAGTAGCATATTACCTCAAAAACTCACTGAGAATTACGTTGAAGCAAATTCAAAATGAATCTCCAAATCATAAAAAAATCGCTGGAAACAAAAGCTCACAACATATAGTAGAACAATGCAGATGAATGTCACATTTCCAAGAATACCATGAACATACAGATATCTAGCTTGAAAACCTCAAAGTACATTTCAGTGATTCCTCAACTAGTTGTGTCAAAAAGGACCAAAACTATATCAGACCTCAGCTCTTGGTAGCCAGCTTTTCCTTGGTCTTTTGTATCTTCAAAACCTTCTTCACAATCTTTTGCTCTTCAACCAAGAAAGCTCTAATAATTCTGCAAAACCGAGCAGAAAGAATGTCAAAGATCAAGAAAGAATCTTTAAGGCATATTTGAGTAAATCACAGAGAAACCTACCTTTCCCTTACAGCACTGCCGGACAACACTCCACCATATGTACGGTTCACAGTCCGCCGATTTCTGGACAATCTAGACCTCTTGTACTCAGCAGGTCTCAAGTGAGGTATCTGCAAACATGGAGCAGAAAAAAGTTGGAATTGATTTTTTTTTTTTACATGGCAGTAACTTAGTCATTCAAACGCTTAAATCTTAAAATTAGTATGTAGTAATGCACACAATTAATTGGAAATGAGATAACATTTGAGTTCTTAGTAGTTATAACCTCAAAGACAAGCAAGTAAAGTATCATGATAGCATGAAAGTTAAAAGCCATTTTAGCCATTTGTATATTACATAAATCCTGCAACATCATATATACTTTGTATTCTAGTTTGTTTAAACCCATAAAACAACATTTCCAATCAGTATCACTTCAGGACATTCTATAAAAAACCCAAGGTCTTATAAAGAAGTGACTATCCAACTGATTGCCAGAAATACTAGACCAACAAAAATATCGGTTATTTTGGCCGTAAAACCAACTATGCGCATTTGTGTAGAAGTTATTATTTATTGATGGAAAAAATCCAATACACTATCTTTAGAGAGATATGTTGTAACATACACACATGAAAACAGTTCAGGCACTCGAATTCGAATTTACAAACGAGCGGATTGGAACTGATTTATTCTACGCACCACTGGCAAATAAACCAAACATTCTCTATAAAAGCGTAACGGAACTTAATCCTTTGCGGGCTCAATCAATCTACAATTTCCACAATACCTAAATTGACATTATCAATTTTTCTGCAAGAAATATTTTTTGAGCACTAAAAAAATGCATTAAATTAACAAATTAATCATGAAAGACATTCATTTCAATTTTCATTGATCACATTGGGACGTAAAAAGAAAATAAAAAGGCATACCCCTTGGATTCTCTTGCCAGTAACAGGGCATTTAGGGCCACTAGCTCTCTTCTTAGTGCTCTGGTACACTAGCTTCCCTCCTAATTGAACACACACGATCACACAATTAAAAAAAAATACAATAAATATATGAAAAATCATATAATAAAGAAACAGATTTATTAAAAAGTAAAACGAAACCAAAAATAAATATTTCACAAATTCAATATACAAAGGGGATTTTACCAGGGGTTTTGATGATCCGATGCTGGTTAGATTTGGTGGCATAGCTATGCCGTTTCCTGTACGTCAGCCGTTGTACCATTTCCCGTTATTTCGGGTTACCGGGTTCTGGATATGGCTCTGCTTTGGGAGCGGTACAACATAAGGTTTTGAAGGGATCATAGAGGAGGATTATATTATATGTTTTTCGCCCTAGATCGTGCGATTAAAGTTCTACTTGATAATATATACGGCTGTGATTCATCTAAGTTCATAATTTCTTTGGTTCTTTTGTTTAAACTAGTTTTATACCCGTGCAATGCACGGGTTGTAGTATTTTTAAGGTAATATTAGCGT
>CAIGRL010253304.1:0-17299 GCA_903798325.1 Fraxinus xanthoxyloides | reverse complement strand
GAGAAATTAAGGCCAAAAGATGATCACGTGAAATTGAAACAAATTGGAATAAAAAAAATTGATGAGAAATTGAAAAGTGCCAATCCCAAATAGGAAAGTTAGAAGAATGTAAACCACTTTATATTGCTCAAATTTGGGACTTGAGTTTGGGCCCAATGAATACTAATAGTTTTTTAAGGGGAGAGAACTTACATGTTAGTAGGTTGGGCCAAAGTCCACACGTGCGGGCCATCACCACCGGCACGGGTCGTGGGTCTGGACTTGACTTGGACTTGGGCCAAGCTGATATATATTTTTTAGTAAAATAATATTTGATTTATGTTATTTTATTATTATTTAAAATAAAATATTTAATTTATATTATTATTTTTCCTCAATTTTTCTATGGCTAACACGCGTATTCTTTTGGAAGGGCGGTTGCTGTCCAAAAGGTACAGACACAACTTTTCGGATGTTGTGTTTTTTGGACACAACTTTTCAACTTCTATAAATAGGCCTATATACCCCCGATTTTATTCACTTCAAAATCAATTCTGATTTTACTCTTCTTCCAAAAATTATTCCTTCATTCTTGCATATTCATATTCTGCAATCCAACCTCGAAAAATTATTTCAATGCATTTTAGTTCTTCAAATTTGTAGAGAGATCAAAGCATTAATAGGTTCGCCAGAATTTGTAATTTGTAGTGTTACCATTACAAGTCGATGTCTTTGTATCTTGGAAGACGAGTGTCCAAACACCGTCTGCACCAATGCGGGGGCATTATCGTCTTAAGAAGAAAGAGACGAACTCTTGCCTCGACCATTTTTTCGTACCTTCATTTTCACGACGTTATCCTACCTAAATTAATTCACGATAATTTCATTACTGGCCTATTTCCAACTGAATGAACAAAGTACTGTCAGTTTAACATAGGAGTGCTTAGACAAGTATATACAAGGAAGAGGAATAAAGGCAAATATATTTTTATATATATTCACAAGGCAGTGATAATCATATGCAAATATCATACATACAACAGCCCAAGTGCTTTGGTGTTAGGAATACCTCACTATGGACAAAAAAGGCACTAAGAATGAACCAACAAGGTTCGACAAGAAAAAACAAAAAGGAAAATTTCCACTCAGCCAAAAAACCTAAAATATGCAAAGAAAAGAAAAGAAAAAAAAAAACTTAAATGCATAATAATTATGTTTGATGTTGTATTACAGTAGGTGCACTCATTGTTGAATACTTCTTCTGCAGTCTCCCTTTTAACAGCCTGATTTTCGCATCGACTCTGGCTGTGAACCCAATTTTCGTCTCCTGTCTTGCCTTCGATCGCTCTCGTTTCCACATATGCCGATCCTCAATGTCTTTCCTGTAGTACTTGATTTCTTGAATGATGTGATGATCCATTGGATTGAACGACCTTTGGAAAGAAATGTGAGCAAGGTATGGGAGATTACAAGCAATGGTCACTAAGAGGGTAGTGATCCAGTAAATTGGGGCCGGAGCTAGAACTTCTGTGAGGATTTTGAAGGCATTTTCGTCGAGAGCTGATGGTAATTCTCCATAGAATGCAAGAAACACATACCATGTAGTGACACTACCCCAAACGAATAAGTGTTGTATCCACGTGAAGTGACTCATCGTAAGTGCAATCTGGCAGTTAACGGCCCAAATAATGCAAGTGAACATAGCAGTACCAACTGCAGTCATATCAGCTGTCTGGCCTCCAGCACGGAAAGCTTGGTCGTAAAAGATGATAATGTTGAGGAAGAAGATAATAAGGGACGTGTATAGACCATTTCCCATCCACCCGAATATTCTGTACCAGTCAAAGAACAAATTTTTTGGCCCTTGCTGATACAGGGCTGGAAACTGCATTGTTCATAAGTTTGCATCAGTACAAAGCATTCCCAGGCTACGTAAACTGGCCGTCATAAAATTTTAGCAAAATTTCATTTTTATTTCAAGTTTGTTGTCTATATGCATCAAGTCGATTAAAGGAAACAATCTATTTGATTAAAGGACGGAGTGACCAAATCGTAACAATTTTTCAAGTTCAGTGTCCCAATTGTCACAATGTTTAAGTTGATGGATCCTCATTGAAAATTTAACTTAAAGTTCATACTAGTATTCTTATCCCAAGCATTCTACACATGCTGAACTTGTGGTAGTTTGAAGGAAATTCAAGCATATAAAATTTAGAAAGGATCGAAAGAAGACTAACCTGCAAACACACTTCAGAATCTACATCCTGTTCGAATACTCCAAGTGAAATCACAGGCAATGATGTAAGAACGACGTTGAACAGCAGCATGTACCAGTCAACATAAACTGACTGTCCAGAAAAGGCAGCAAAAGCCTCGAAGTAGAAGATTGTAAGGCCAAATGCTATATTTTTGTAGAAGAAATAGCAGATCTGAGAGAGCAGAGAATTGTAGTTAAAAAGTGAGAATAAAACAAAGGTGGAGGGTAACATGAAGTAGAAGGACTACATCCACGCAATAATTAACATGCTTCGTACATGCAGAGGTGGAAATTTTATATTTTTAATAGTGTCTTTTGACAGCGTCAATGAGAATATAATGAGTTAGCTAAGACGATACCATCTGTGCAATTCTTTTGTAGCACCAATGTCCATGTACAACTAGAAGCCTCTCTAGAAACTGAAACTGTGCGATAGAGAAGTCGCTAGCCATTACAGCCTACAAAAAGCCCAAATTGTGTCAGCCTATTTTGATCTAAAAGTAATACATGCTCATGAAAAGTTCCCATCACCTGAAAAGAATGTTAATAACGTGAATTTTTAAAAAACCAAACATAAGCAAAAATCTTGATCAACAATGAAATAAAACCTAATTTATTGGGAAAAAACCTAAAAATCACAATTCTCTGGGAAGAGAAATTATTTTTCAGCCAACAAATCTAGCATTTACCATTTGTAATATAATCCACAAACGGGGTATGCTTTCAACATCTTTTCATTCTTGATTTTTTTAAAGCAAAAGCAGATTTGAATCCAATCCGGCATCTAAATGAAGCCCATAAATAGTGATAATTCAACAAATAATTTCATAACTCTGTTGAACTGGAACACAACTTATTTATCAAGTGGTAAATCAACAATTCAGTTGGGCAACAATAAAAAAAAAAAAACTGAAATTGGATTATATATACTGATATTATATTCCCCCTTCTCTTTAAGCTGGTCAGCACTAAAGTTTTGCCTTTATCGCTAAGGTTGACACCAAATTTGTTAAAATTTCTCAAGAGACAATATGAACAAAATTCAAACAAGCATATGCATATCTTATATTTAAACAAGAAAATACTTGTATCAGACAATCAGTTTCTGCAAGTGAAGTAATGCCAAAGCAAGTCTCTCTGATTCTTGATGTACTTGATCATTTCTGTAGTTTGGTAAGTGATTCTTTAAGTATATAACTATATTGCGAATAACAAATGGCCATAGAATCTGATTCCAGATACATTTGGGAGAAAGCACAATCTTTCTTATAAAGTGGAGCCACCGAATTGCGGCTTCCAGACTAAAATGCTTATCCAGTATATGTATCGTATCAGAGTTTGCATTCCATCAAATACTGCTGAAAAATGTTGGCCAGTTTCGAGATATGTGGAGCGAGGAATATGATCATCTAAAGCTCTCAAATATCTTTATTCTTTTCCTACCATTCAAAGGCAGAAGCAGACAAGTACACATAATAAAAGGTAAACAATGAGGAATGCATTGCTCAACGATCAGCATGAAAATCTGGACATATAATTAAGAAAACCTAAAATCAGTTTAGTAACAAAACTAACAATTCATGAGGATACAAAGAAAATAGATCTCTTGTCCAAGGGCATGAAATTTATTTGAGCAGAATGGCAAGTAGGAATAGTACTCAGGATAGCGGATTCAACTGCAAGTATTGCGCACTCTCAAGAAACATGTTCCAAAGAAACAAATGCTTCACACGTCTAAAAAAAACCAATTACTATGATTTCATCATTGCATACTGCATTTGAAGCTGATAAGATTATGTTACAAACCTGCATTCCTTCACATCCACTAATTCCCACACCAATGTCTGCTTCTTGAATCATACCAACATCATTTGCACCATCACCAATTGCTAATGTGGTTTTCCCAGTTCCTTCTTTTACTAATCTTGTTACCTGGTAGCCAAATAACATCAGCACAAATGAAGGATTGAGCAGTCATAACTATCAGCAAGTTTGGGTATGCTTAAGAAGTTTACTCATAAGTAAATAAGTCTCTCAACAGGTCAAAGTTGGAAAGTTATTTATTTTGACTTACTCTCCAGAAAGTAACTTTTCTTTTTTTTTTTTTTAAAACTTTCAAGTAAGAAAATTTTTATTACTCAAACATGTTGGAAACAAAGTAACTTCAGCTTAGCTAAACATGCTCGGTAGAATATCTCAGAAACTTCGAGAAATGAATTGCAAAAGGCGCAGCATGAAATTCAATAAGTAGATAAGGCAAAAGATGCTTACCAGAGCCTTCTGCTTAGGTGAAACACGACAGCATATCACAGAAGCACAATCAACTGCTAAATTCAAAAATTGATGCTTCATGTCATCCTCCAATGCATAAGTTAAGGTTTTCCCATCAATGATCAATGCGAAAGCAGCATGGGGATCCTTTTCAAGCTTGACCATTTGAGAGCCATTGGTGATTTGCATGGAGATATTTTCTTTCACAGACTGAGAAGTAACAAACAGCAAGGAAAGCTACCATAAATTATAATAAACATGCTCAAATGTTTTGCATACTCTTTCTATAAACAACTACCTTCTCAGGATCTTGGCTTAATGTGGCTTCATTGGTTGCTGTAATACAGATTTGCTTCATGCCCTGTCGAAGCAAACTACAAGAGAATCTGCATAGTGGTCACAAGATTTCATTTTAACAGCCAGAAGGCTTTGATTGTTCAGACACTATGATCACCATAAAATAGTTAAAGCCAGATTCTGCTGGCAAGAGACAGACCCTATATTAATCGCAGTTTCCATCTTATCACCTGTCAGAACCCAGAGCTTGAGACCAGCTTGTGCCAGTTTATCTATACATTGAGGCACCTATAGAGTAGTAAACAAAGAAAAATGTTCATTTACAAACCACGAGTGTGTGTGTGTAGTGATAGCTTCACAGCAGTGATACAACATATAATATACCCCTTTCTGTAATTTGTCCTCCACTGCAGTTGCACCAATAAGTATCAAGTCCCTTTCCATCATATCAGAAACCCGCTCGAGCATTGCGTCCCTATCACCACCAATTGAGGTTTTTGCTTTGGAAAACTCTTCATTCCAAGCAGAATACTCGGCCTCTTCGAGCTTCTTGTAAGCAAGTGCAAGGGTTCGTAATCCAGCCTCCCCATATTCATTTAAATGCTTGGTAGTAGCTTCCTCATACATTTTTCCGTTCTTTGATAACCTATCAAATATTATGCTGTAAAGAAGAGATAGCATCAAATTCCGGAGCATATTAGCCCAAACACAATCTTAAAAGGAAAAGATCAAACTAACAAATAAAAAATAACAGAGCTCACCTGCTCAGTGCCTATAAATTAATTAAAACTAACTTTAACGACTAATTCTTCAAATGCACATTAGAGAGTGTTGAAGCCGATATTTAAATGATATATGTGGTTCTAACAGCTTAAGTTTTTAGATCAAACGATTCAATATAGCATCAAAAGCATACAGGCAAAGGTCCTGATTTCAAGTCTTGTCGCCACTCATTTAAATAAATTGTTCACGTGTTAAACTTTAATTGAAAAATATACCCGCCTACCTATGAGGAGGCGTGTTGAAAACAAAATTTAAATTATGTATACATTCTCTACATGCTTAAACTTTTAGATCAACTAGTTCAACAAAGAGCACATGAAGAACATGTTGAAAATATGCAAAAGTTAATGGCCACATTGTCCTTTACTGCACTTTCATTGCTTGTTTTTAAAGACTTTTTTCTGGATTGGGAATTACTTGGAGAGAACCCAAAGTAGCAAACATGATGTTGAATGACAAACCTGTCAGCTCCTTTGCACAGGAGAAGAATTTGACCAGACTCGTCCCGTACAATAACAGACATTCGCTTCCTTTTGCTTGTAAAGTCCAACAAATTGAGAACTTTATACTCCCTGAAATTACAGAGATATATTAGATGTAAAGACAATATCCAAGAAAAACTACTTTCCAAATACAGTCACTAAAAATAATTTATTCGCAGTCTTGCCTTTCAATTGGCTCTTGGAAAGAAGGATATCTCTCACGAACGACTATGGTTGACTGAGTTCTTTTACAGAACTCAAAGCCGAATTCTTTAGCCGCAACAAGAAATGAACCTTCATCTGGTGATTCTGCTTCATAGGTAAATTCCCCATTCTCTTCATTTAGTTCAGGAATTGCAGTGTGACAAATTGACAGTATCCTGAAAAACAGTAAAATGACATCTGCATTGGGTTCTTTGCACCAATTCCCATTCATGAGCCGGCTATCCTCAAAGCTAAACCCCTTTATTGCAGGTTTGCGTTCATTTTCATCTGTTGAAGTAACGACGGTCTCCAATTCAATTTCTGATTGCCCAAATGCATTTCCACTTCTCTGCCACGAAACAGGTGTACTACTCTTGCTCTGCCCATCCATGTCCATAGCCATCTGCTTTGCAGCAGCAAGTTCCACATCACTAGCACGTGTTCCATATGCAGCACCTGCAATGGAGCATTTGAGGAAGTCCATTTGGTTGCATGTCAAGGTGCCAGTTTTGTCAGATAGGATTGTATCAACCTGTCCTAATTCCTCGTTTAAATTTGATGTTCGTGCCACAGCAGGAGTTCCTGTCTCTTCATCATACATATGGATGTCGCGGTTTATGAACAATGCTTGGAGGACTTTTACAACCTCGATTGAAACATAGAGGGATATTGGTATCAAATAGCCATATAACATAAGAGCGGTGATTAGATGATAAAAGCCTGAAACCAGTGGTTTGTCTGGATTAAAAAGATTGTTTTTATCTGGGGCGCGTAAATACCACCAGCTTGGCATGTCACGTTTCGTCTTCACGATAAAACCTATTGAGCTGATGAATGAGATGAAAACTAGGAGGCTGAAAAGGATGTAAATTATCCTGTCCATTTGCTTCTCAATCCTACTTCTTTTCGAAGGAGATTTCGTAGAATTCTGCATAACTTTGCTATCATGACCAGTGAATATCACAACTCCATAAACATAGGCTGTGTTTCTAAGCTTTGAATCTCTGAGAAGAATCTGACTAGGATCAAGAGGATAGACAATGCGGTCATATTCAAGATTACCAACGAAAGTGTAAAGATTAGGGTTTGGATCCTCGCATCTTATGGTTGCATTGAAATCCTTAAAATTTGCATCATCATCCAATGGTAAAGTTACCTCGAGGGCTCTTTTTACCTTCAAATTTGTCTCTCCATCTAAGTTCATAGTTTCAACATAACAAATTCCATCTTCATAACTAGACGATAAAAGAAGTAAATCGGCAGGAAAAAACCGATCCTTTTCTACTTTCACAACATCTCCAACACGAATCTTCATCCATGGTCTGTTACCGAATACACCATCTACTTTATGTACACTAGCTTTTCTCAAATTAACTTTCATATCCTGTATGAAGCGCCGCCAATCTTCCAAAGCTTCTTTAGCCATACTCAACCCAACCACGAATGCTAAAGGAGCAATCATACTTACAGGAGAGAATGGAGATACATCAGTTAATGAAAGGATTGCAGCTAGAAGAAAGTACAAGTTGGCAACACGTCTGAATTGTTCAAATATGGCCTTAGGTAGAAATGTAATGATGTTGTACTTTGTCGTAGAGATGTAATTGGAGCGATATTTAAGTGGCTTTTGTTCATGTAAATGAGGCTGGTTGCAATAAACCATTCGCGAGTAACCCGGACCTTGGATGTCATGTGGCCCCTCTTCCTCAGAAGCATGTGGTCTGTAGCAAGAAAATGTGTACAGACTGCTCCTTCGAATTTTCGCCCTTATCCTACCCCGTGCCATTTTTCACAGTTTTTACTACCTCATAGAACTATAAAATGAAAACTCAGACACCTGACTTCTCTGTTCTTGTGAAGAGCTTGCTTAAAAGACTATTAACGTTGAATGAAAATTTGCCCAACCTTAAAAGACTGGGTTAAAGAATTTGTATTAAGAACACCACCTGGAAATGAATTAATAAAAAAAGACAAAAATATTAAACTTATTATCCATTATAAATGACAAAGAATGTACAAGTACATTGCACAAACTCTCATAAAATGACAGTCAAGTCGTCGTCCACTATTCTTTCATGCGCAAATCTATCAATTAATTAAAATAATTGTGTAATGACATATCAATTACAGCCAATTAAAAAAAAGGGAAAAAAAAAATTTGTTCACATCAATACTCCTCACTTCAAATTTTGAAGGCTTAACTACGGCCGAGTTTATCTTCAAAAGTTGCAGATTCAAATTTATCCCAAAAAAAGAGAGAGAGAGAGAGAGCGAGCTTCAAAAGAGTAAATAAAAAGTAAAAAAAATAAATTTGTCGAATTCAGCAATTCATCACCTCCAAATAAATAAATCCGAGTCTTGAATCTTTACGTGTACAATGACATCAAGAATCTATTCTCGCACCATTGATAAAACAATGATATTAAAAAATAAACCTTAAAGTCTTAATAGATCATCAAAAGCAAATAAAACAAAAAAAGATACCCCGTTTTAATTACACCTCAAGGGCTCAAATGGAGCTCCAAACATTCAAAATAAAAAGAAAAAATACACCCAATTTGTGTTTACATCTTTTCTCACACAATTTACGACAAGAAAACAACCCAGAAATATATGCCCATATTGATACAAAACACGATACAATATATGTACATATACAGAGAGAGAGAGAGAGAGAGAGAGAGACTTCTTTACCTACAGATCAGGTGGGATGGATCAAGAAGTTCGAAAACAGGGGAATTCTTCTGGCGGCCTAGATGGAAGAAGAATGGATATTGATGGAAACCCAGCTGAGAAAAGTTGCAGAGATGGGTAATGGAGGAGAGAGAAAAGGAGAGTAAGAAGGAGAGAGAATTAAGAGCGTGACGGAGATTTACATTTACAACAGGCACATAAACAAAAACTAAATACCAGTGTTTCACGCTCCCTCTCTCTTTTCTTCAATTTCTATTTCTATTTCTATATATATTTACCACTTCTCATAACCATTTTTCGCACACTCATCTGCTTTAGCTTTTATAGAAAAAAGAAAATATAATTGGCCAAACAGGAAAATAATAAATTTTTTTTTTGGAATTACGTCGAAACAAGAAATAATTGAAAATCAAAGAAAGAGAAATATATCAGTGTCAATCGTCAGATTCTTCTTTTTTTTAAAAAAAAATGGTGAATCGATTGTGCAAGTTTCGATTCACGCAATTTTCAAGTGCATTGATCAGTTATGTTATTCTTTAAATAATTATATCGATTAAATATTTTTCTTTTTTCTTTTTTGAGAGAGAGAATTTAGAGAGTTCAAATTTTGGGCGTGACAAATAAAATTGATATCTCGAACTATGTAGCAATTATCCGACGTGGAAAATGCACTACTTTTTACTGCTTATACTTTTGAGAAGAAGAAATAAGAGCAGGGCCGGCGAATGCCATAGGGGACCCACTACTGCTTATGTGGCATATGCATCAAACAACGAAGATGATTGGAAGTTTCAGACAGGGGGTCCCATACAAAAGTCCTTTATGCATAAGTAAAACAAATGGCCAAGGGTTAGAGGCACGTTTACGTTATTTTCATTTTCAAAATTTAAGTAAAACAAAATCATTTCCTTTTATTTATTTAAATTCCTCTATTATTTAATATCACATTAACATCATATAAATTCGAGTTATAACCCCAATGAAACTCCATAGCATTAGTCTTGTTAAAATCATATTATGGGAGGAGCTCCTCGATTACATTTAATGCAACAAGAATTATGTTCAACTTAATATATTGACAAACGTTAGAATATTTAGTCAACGAGCGCAGCTGAACGAAACAATGAATCTATATCTCCATCTTTTTGAAAATAAATCGGAATTTTGGTGGAGAATGATTGGATAAATGAAATTATGATGATCGTTACATATAAATCAGTCAGAGACTTCAAACACCTAAATGAGATTTCAGAATAAAATGAAATTATAAGTGTTATTTGAAAAATTTATCGAATCTCGTGTTTTTGTTATTCTTCATTATATCGTTAAAAGAAATTTACATGTTCAACGTAACACGATGTGAAATAAGTCCAGAATAAAGCGTAAATGTCCATATGTCAATCAATTAACCAGAAAACATCTCCCCTGCGTTGTAGAATTGGTCCGAATACACCTATCGGCTATGAATTAATTGCAACTACTTGGAGACGTTATTGATTGCTTTCTCCTATTCATGTAGTGGCATGATATTAACGTGCATAGATCAGGACCCCACCGGTTTTGTTACAAAAATAGGTCTATGGTCAACTTGTTAAAAGGTCGTCTATGGGGACATTATTGTCTATTTACTCCCAACTCTAAATCATTCTAAACCCTTGATTAATAAACATTAAAAATTTTCATTCTCGGGGTGTGTTTGGTATAGTTCAAAATTCAATTAAAATTGAAAATATAACAGTTATTGAGTCTCGCTTGTCTAATAAAAGTCAACAANAACAGTTATTGAGTCTCGCTTGTCTAATAAAAGTCAACAATAATAGCTAATTTTTCAATTTTAATCTCTACCGAACACGCTATCATTCTTCTACTCATTTTCAACTACACATTCTTCAATAAAATAATATTTTCCATCACATCAATAATATTTCATTATTTTTCAACCATATATTTTCCATCAATCTACTATTCCAGAATACATTCTTACAAAATAATGTGGCTCAAACACACCATAAAAGTTTTATGTGTCATTATTTAAAATTACACTACATTTACATGCTTTTAACAAATTTCTTGACATTTCATCTGCGTCGTTTGTTGTATTGTGCGTTTAAAAAGAAAGTGAATCACATTTAGACTCGAAGAATATTGTCAAAAGAACTATGTCAAACTCTTGTATGTAGGTTAATATTTTGATATGTAGAATTTTTCTCTGAACATTTCGCGTAGACAACCAAATTTTTACTATATATTGTTTTCTTCCTTACATGTTATTTTTTGTCTTAAAAAGTGTCACGCCAGATACCTAATTGACTCTGAAAAGGTGGTTTCGAACAACGAACATCGGCCATTTTTCTTAACTATAAACCTTGAAAAATGTTATTTTATCTTTTCATATGACACACTCCTAAATAAAATTTGCCTTAGGTATGACATTTGAGGGTTGAATCCGCAAAACCACCGCCCAAAGAGGGAGGTTTTAGCCTTGACGAAGTTGCTTGGAAAATCATCAAAAAAAAGAAAAAGCACTATATTTTAAAGTCTTTGTTTTATTCTTTTAATGTACAGCTACTTTTTTTTCTTACCAATTTTGTCCGAAAAAGTGTCGTACACGATGTCTAATTGACTTTGAGTAGATTGTTTCGATGAATAATTAATATTTGATTGATTTTCTTGACTATTGATATTCAATATCAATTATAACTAGAAATTTGTCTTCGAAATCTGATTTTTTTCCTCCATATTTTCATAATTTTTACTTTTATCGTTTATACCAAAATTCGAAATTAGATTATTTTAATGTTTTTTTTTTCTCTCTCTCTCTCTCGCTACTAATGAGATTGGAGGTCTTTTCTAGAGGAGGATTAGTACTTGTTCATGTGTATATTTTCCACAATTATAAAATGCTAAAAGAAAAGTCATGGCATTTTTCTATACCTACGCGGTCATGTGCTGGTTGAGAACGTGATTAGCACTCTTGTAATAATATGTTGACCCAGGAGGTCAACCATTGATCATGCGTGTTTGATGAGACAAAATTGATTTTGAGGAAATCGATTCTCATCGTCTTATAATCGACTTCTATTAAATTAACTTTATTTTGAAGTACTCTAATGGGATTGGGTAAATAATCTTATTTTTACAAAAATGCTAATATTATTCTTGATGTACATAGTCATATCTCTAAATTTAAGAAGCTACATAGACAAGCTCTTGTTCCTATTTGGTCAATCTTAAGGTTGAACCCCGACCTTAAAGGCTCTCCATCGCTCCGTCCTTAGAGTATCGTGGATGAGGTAAATCGCGAGATGTGCATCAACAGATCAAAGTATAAGAATTGTCATACTATTGCCCACAAATAGTCCAACTCCAAACTTTATTAGAGACGATAATCGAATCTTCACACTGCGACTATTCATAGAGTGGTTGAATGAATTTATACTCTAATGAGATGTGACTATGTACATCAAAGATAATATCAGCATTTCGGTCAATCTTTGGCAGATATTGAGTAGTTGAATGAATTTAAACTCTAATGAACGCAGAGAGAGAGAGAGAGAGACCTGGATCATGACAACTAATTACAAATATCTGATTTATAGTCACGTATTGTTAACACGTGTCTTGATGGGATGGTCTAAAATGCAAAATAATTTCAGTTTGAGAAATTATACTCTCATATTTAAGATTATATATTTGAATTTTAAAAAAATTCAACAAGCTGGAGTAGCTCAGTTGGTTAGAGCGTGTGGCTGTTAACCACAAGGTCGAAGGTTCAACCCCTTCCTCTAGCGTTTTAACATTTAACCATTTTTTATTTTTTATTATTATTTTCAGCCAGTCAACTGCTCAAAGCCAAAAATGAAAAATCTCTTATCTACCCTATTTTATGCCTTATTATTTACATAAATAATTTGTTTTAAAATAGGAATTCTAACTTACAGAATGGGTTCGAATTCCATTCAACAAGTTTAATCGAATTAATGAAATTTTGTGATCATGCATGAGACTGACAATGACGAAATATTGTCAAACTGATAACCCATATGATTATTGAGATGAGCTTCTTGGTTCAAGACTCTCGACTCTTTTAAGACAAACAGTTCGTGTTGATTGATCGGACGACTTGTTTATTGTTAATAAAATGGAGTAGAATTATAGCATCACATATTGTAAACTAAATATAAAATGAAATATTGTTAAAATGAAATGAGTATCTATTTCATGATTCAAATAGATTTGTATTAATATTAAAATTGACAATTTTAGGTACGAGGTTTCGGCGCAAAGAATTATATGAAATTCTAATAGAGTACAATCTCAACTAGTGAATCATATATAATAATTTGACTGATATGTTATCTACAATTCAAAATTATACTTAACAAGTAATTAAATTTTCATCATCACTTTTACGCCTCTATCTCATAGTGACATGCCACATAGATGACAACCACGTAATATGTCATGTAAACGCCATTTTACAGTTTCTCTGAGCTTTTCCGATAAGAAGCCCCTCTGAGGTGATGCACCTCATAATTGCATCACCTCTTTAGTTCGAGACAATGTGGAGAGACATGACCCTTGACCGTGTGAAATGGGCATCTTTGGCCTAAGATGTTGAGGTCAAGATCATAGCTTGCAATTTGACATCTTATGTTACCTACGATTTGATTAATGTGACATTTTTGCGAAGGAGCTAGATTCCAATCCTTTCTCAACGGTCTAGGACAACATGTGAGAGGTCACATTCATATAACGAGTATAATGTGACACTATTGAACTTGACTATCAGACCATTGGGATGCGATCACAAGTCAACCTCAACTACATTTGATTGTCAACAAATTCTCGCACTGTGTCATTTGAAGGTAATTCACATTTGATTTTTCTCACACTAAAAACTAGATTGGATGCACGTATTCCTTATATTTGCTCTCATTTGTATTTGAACGTTTCATTTATCTCTAGTATGACTTTTCCTTTTTACTTTATCATTTTGAATTCAAGGGTATCAGCCTGTTTGGAGCCCATTTTGTCAAGAATGAAAATGAATTAATGAATCGTTGGGCACACTCCTCTAAGCTATTGTGAGATGAAAATAAAAAATGTCATGCCAGTTGGGATCCACTAACGGTTCTTTTTTTTTCTAAAAATGAAGGAAAAATGGGGAACAAACAGGGCCTATGTTTATTTCCATTAATTTAATTTATGATCGTTACATGATCATTTTCAATTGCACATTCATACAATAAAATAGTTTGCACGTTTGCCTACATACTTTTTAATTACATATTCTCCTAAAATATTATTCAAAACTCTCTCTTTTTTTTTTTTTTNCGTTGGGCACACTCCTCTAAGCTATTGTGAGATGAAAATAAAAAATGTCATGCCAGTTGGGATCCACTAACGGTTCTTTTTTTTTCTAAAAATGAAGGAAAAATGGGGAACAAACAGGGCCTATGTTTATTTCCATTAATTTAATTTATGATCGTTACATGATCATTTTCAATTGCACATTCATACAATAAAATAGTTTGCACGTTTGCCTACATACTTTTTAATTACGTATTCTCCTAAAATATTATTCAAAACTCTCTTTTTTTTTTTTTTTTTTCCCTTTCAAATCAAAGGGGCACTAAGTTGTGGGTAGCTTCATACGGTAGGGCCGGAAGCCGATTTTAATTCATAACACGCGCGCGGTACGGTACACTTCATCATCTCAACATTTAAGACCAAAAAAAGTTAAAATTAATTTATCGGAATCCTCAAATTTTGTCGGGTCGAATGTTAAAGCAAAATTATGGTATTTACGTTACATCGTTATTCGAATACCCAAAACAAAAACCCGAAGTTCTGGACCTATCCGTTACAAGTTTATATTTCTTTTTTTCAAAATTTCAAAATTACAGAAAATCAACACTGGAGAATTTAACTCAATTGAATCCCCGATCCAAGAATTCTCAATCCTTCTCCAATGGTATTGTCTTCATTTCTTCACAAGAATTCCAGTTTTTCATAGCTTTTCTATTATTTCGGTGAAATGGGTTCTCCTGGGAAGTGGATCAAATCACTGATCGGTGCCGAAAATTCCCCATGGACCCCACCAAGCGACAATGTAAGCCAAAATCCTCCAGGATTTGTACATAATCTTGTTTCTGTATTTCATTCAATGATCCTTTTTTTTTCAAATTGTAAGAGAAGGTGGGTGGTAAAGGTGGGAAGTGGAAATTATGGAGGGGTGTATCGAAGGGTGTTAAAGGAAGGGGGACTTCGCCGGAGACAGAAGAATCTGAATCTGCTTCTTATTGGATTGACGGTGAAATGGCTGCGGCAGTGGCTGCTTTGGCCAAACTTCGCCTAAGGATTTCATGCTGGTCAGGCGAGAATGGGCCGCGGTCCGAGTCCAGACAAATTTTCGGTCATTTCTGGTAATCAGCTACTTTCCCTTTTCATTTCCCCTCTTCTTTAGATGATTTGTTTGCCGGTGTTTGAAGGCAAGGCGTGCTTTAAGGGCCTTGAAAGCATTGGTAAGACTACAAGCTATAGTTCGTGGTCGACTGGTTAGAAAACAAGGTGCTGTAGCATTATGGTGCGTGCAGTCGCTTGTTCGAGTTCAGACTCGAGTTATGGCCGAAAGCATTAAAACATCAGCACAAGGGCACGTTCCGAAGAATCAGATTCTTGATTCTATAAAGCAAGCCAAGTTATGATCAGTCCAAGCAAGCCGAGGTATGATTAGTCCAAGCAAGCCGAGGAATGATTAGTCCTATGCTGTTGATGACTAAAACTAACGTGGTAATTATAAATCAACTTAAAAGAAATTTAGTAGGATAATTACTGGAATATTGCGAAAAAAAAAAGAGTAGTTTTCATTAAGAAGTGTTTTTGTAGTGTTAACCTCGCCTGTGGTAGGGGACCATTGTCCCTGTTTATAGCCATGACAACAAGAGTCTGTGACCCTTATTCTCATCAAGCTACAGTGTCCGACCTTGATTCGTGTGTTACTACCCTGTTTGAAAGGTTTCAGTTCAATTCGCTATTGAGTTCAACTGTTCATGTCATCATTTCTCCTGGGATGCTGTCTATGACATAAGTCATGATGACATTTTATTAGGCAGTCATTACTCTCATTTGATTGGTAGATAATATGATGCTCACTTTAGAGGTGTCATTTGTCTTCTTTAGAGTGGTTGTTGGGGATATATTGGCATCATCAGGGAGCACCTTTTCAATTGGATAATGATTATGTTTCTCGAAGACCGGAGCCTCGTAGCCGATCTGACTATATATGTGTTTACAAGCCGACCTTCATTCAAGGTTTTGGAAATCTTATGTTTTAAGTTACTTTTAATCCCTTACTATGTCCGTGGTTGTGTTCAAGGTCGGGTCACCAACATAAGAATACAGTTTTAGCCTATGAGAGCACGTCATCGAATTTATCCACAACCACTTCTGAGACTCAAGGGTCAGGAAATATTCTAGCCGAAGGACATGGTGCAAAACCTAACTATATGAGTCCAACACAGTCAATAAAGGCCAAGCAGAAACCTTGGAATTATTTGTCGCATACTTATACTAGAGTGAGACATTCAGTTGAGGTTTTACACTATCGTCTGGTTTCAAGGGGCGGGCTCGAGGAGTGTTGACACTGATCGCATTGTCTCGTGACACATTTTATTAAACGATCGAAAACTACAAGCCCGACATGGACTTACAGTTAAATTTTAGAAACTACTAAAAGAATTTGAATGAAACAGATCGATACCAAATTCATTAATTCCCTTGAGAAAAGAAAAGAGTATCTCTATTTGTACATTGGTGTAGTTGGTTGAGCATAAACAGAGAAAAAACCAAAATTGAACCAAGTTATGAGTCCGTGATGGTTCAACAAATAAAGCAATGGAGCTTGCTCTCATTAATGGCTCCACGTGCAACCATAAAATCAAGAATCTTGTTTGTGCCCTTTGTTTTTGCTTTTGGTAAATTAGGGCTACGTTGCTGAACCTTTCACGTGGTGTGATTATGATTCGATAACCTTAAAAATTGAGAATTTGGGTTGTTAACTTACTTAAATTTATGAATTTAGATCCCATGTGACCAAAGCAGTCAATGTGGATGATAAAGTGGTATGCAACTATCGGACTGCATAACAAAAATATCAAGACCCAATACGTCTCTTAATTAAAGTACTAAAATTACAATTATGGACACACAAAACCTCATGGGTTGTCTTATCTTTAATCCTCTCCATGCTAACATCTATTGAGACAAAAAGAAATTCGAATTTAATAAACCGAAACTTGAACAAAATTAACAAAATAAACATTATGGC
>CAIGRL010253260.1:0-10317 GCA_903798325.1 Fraxinus xanthoxyloides | reverse complement strand
ATAGAGGGTGTTTGGTAGAGATTAAAATTGAAAATATAACCGTTATTGTTGACTTTTATTAGACTGGTGGGACCCAATAACGGTCATATTTTCAATTTTAATTGGATTTTAAGCCGTACCAAACAGGCTCATAAAGATTGATGAAGTAAACTGCTTGATAGTATGGGGAGTACCATGTATTGAGCAAGCTCCGTAGCTGTGTGAAGATCACTACTTGCTCCAGTAGTAATATGGTCCTGGCCAAAGATAAGTTCCTCAGCTACTCTTCCGCCCATACAAACATCAAGCCGAGCTAGCAGTTGTTTCTTGCTGATTGAAGTTTCATCATTAGAAGGAAGCTGGGTAACCATGCCCAAAGCCGATCCACGAGGCATAATTGTAGCCTTATGAATTGGGTGTGCACCTTCAGTATTCAAGGCAACAATAGCATGCCCACTTTCATGATATGCAGTGAGCTGAAATCAAACATTAAGAGCATTCAGGACAACTTTGTCGTAAAAAGATCCAGTAGATGAAAGCTTAATTTAGGAAAAAAGCCATATGCATTATGCAATTGTTACATGCAACCCATAGCCATAAATAAACAATGTACGACTGCAAAAGGATTTAACTATACCGTCTTAGCAACCAGTCTCCCAAAATAATTATTAACTTGTCCACAAATATTAATGCCAAGCACTATAATAATCGTTAAGTTAATTATTACTAATAATTCAGATTTTCTTAAAGCAGAAATCCAGTTAACTTTTCTATTCTAGGACTCCTGCGAGTCAATTTCAATAATTAGCAGGGCAGTTGAGTGTCATATCAAGTTGATGCATAAAACTCAATCCAGAAAATTGACAAACATAATCCAACCGTAACAGAACAAAATCATTGATATAGATCCAACACTGATAAAGCTAGATGTGGATAAGATGTGTACAACAGATTAATAAAGAAAGAAACAGGCACCTTCTTTGAATCTTCTGACAGAAACATTGTTTTCCTTTCTGTGCCCATCATTATCCTGTCTTTGGCAAACTCTAACTGGGATGCAGTCAACTTCTCAGCGCCTTCAACAGCAGCTTTAATGGCAGCAATATTGACCAAGTTCGCAAGATCTGTTCCAGGAAGTGGAGTCAGGGGAACAAACTAGAATCCACTTAAATCTCAAATTGATTCGCGTATTTCATTAATCAATTCAAAATACATCATATTTACTTTTTCCATTACACAGATCCAAGAAGTTCAAGCAGGGCTCATGTATCACATACTCATGGACAACAACTACGAATATCATGAATCTTGTACTCTACACAAAAATGCTTTATGGCTAGGGTTGTCAATGGATTGGATTTTGATCCGAATCCGATGAAATTAATAGGAGATAGATTTAAGGTCTCAGTGCGATAACCCGATCAAGATCTTAATCTGATAATCTATTAACTAAATGGATCAAATATGGATATAGGTCAATCCAATCCGATAACGATCCGATCCGATTTGTTAAAAATAATTGAGTTGGTAAAATATTTTAATGGCATATTATTTGTGACTAAAATAAGTAAATTTATAATAAAAAAGTCATCAAATTTAAAAAATAAAAAAGTTGAGAAATTTATAATTATTAAACCCGTTTAAGAATTGGAAAAAAATAAATAAAAGTTAATTCCAACATTATTTTTTTCCTAATTTCTTTAATTTCGGATTGGATATCCGATAACATAGTAAAACGGATATGGATTTGATAATCAAATATCCGATAGATTATCGGATCGAATAATTATTCTTATTGGATCGGATCGGATATAGGCAGATCCGGTCCATATCCGATCCATATACAACCCTATTTATGGGAGACTGCAATTAAACAGCAAATAAAGTAACAATATCTTGCCTGCCCCATTGAATCCTGGAGTACCGCGAGCAATCGCTTTCACATCAACATCATCAGCCAATGGTTTGTCTTGTAAATAGAGGTCCAATATCTCTTGACGACCGCGTACATCTGGATTAGGAACAACAATCTGGACAGAATGGATGCACAAATCAAAAAATAAGGAATAAAAAATGCGAGTTAAAAACTAAATTAACAGAAGGGAAAAAAGAGTTTAAAACATCTAACATATTAGCACGGCCTTATTAAGTATTTATCCTTCCCACAATCCTTCATTCATTTGAACTATCATTTTCCTCGTACCACATACACCCTTTTCTCAGGTCCTCACATAGCTAACTAATTCAAAGACTCGTTAACTGCCAGGAATTTGTGAACCCAACAAATTCACAAACTGAAACTGGGATTTGGGAGTGGGGCTCACATTTTCATAAAGTATCAATAGTTATTGAGAAATTAATAATTCTTGGAACCACAACTCAAAATTTGAGTAATTGTACAGTGCAGAAATATCATATCAGCGATAAGAAGTCAATAAATGTAATGGTGCACAGCTTTTTTTTTTAAAACAAAATTCACCTCAGAATATATAATACCTGATCACTACCAAATTGAGACGTCTAAAATTTGATATAGTTATAAATGAAGAAAAAGGATTTGAGCATCAAAGATGTGCAGGTCTTCGAATATTATCCAAAAAACTTACATGACGGTCAAATCTACCAGGTCTCGTCAAAGCAGGATCAAGTATATCAGGCAAGTTTGTTGCAGCCATCACGATAATTCCCTGTGAAAAAGTTCAAAAGTGATTTAATAAATAGAGAGAATATAGGCAAACTGCGCAACTATGTGTGTCTTTACCTCATTCTGTTCAAAACCATCCATTTCAACAAGTAGTTGGTGCAGCGTTTTTTTTGTATGACCTTCCCACTGCTTTCGGGTTGACCCAACAGCATCAATTTCATCAATAAATATGATGCAAGGTGCCTACAAGATGTACAACAGAAATCAGAATGAGTCCAGTTAATGGAATACTTGAATCATCCCTTGTCAACAGAAAAATGAATAAATTGGAGATATCATTTGGTTTTTCCTGGATAAAGCTGCAAAGTGGAAAAACCAGTTACATATATTGCTTCCTAGAATACATGATCGACAGGAGATGATGAAAAGTGCGACATTTTTTGTTTGATTTTCTATTTCACAAAATGCCTTCACTATGCTAAGTAAGGCCATTTTAACCAGCCCCATAATATGGATTCTATGCAGGTATAGCATTTGAGAAAACCGAAGAGATCACGATTACAAATCGTATACTTAAATTCGAAGGTTACCATATTAACTTTTCAGATTATAGAAGCAATAATGTGTTGAGTTTATCCACTTCTTCTGGGCTGTTCCAAGTAAAAAATTTAAGCATAAAAGTTCAATAGTTCCACGAGTAATTTTCATCGTTGCTTACTTTGCAGCAAAAATTGAACCATCTTTCATTCCCATCTAAAACTGTTGTATAACTGTAGTTCTTGACATTGATTGAAACTGAACCCACAGATTCCCAATTATTACCTAACTTTCATTTTAAGATTAAAAAAATGCAAAAGTACATGAATTATTATTGATATAGTATAGTATTCCATGCGAAGGAAACACAATAACTAAAATGGACTTCATAAGAGGGAGGACTATTTGATTTAATTGTGCATTAATAAATCAATGAAGAATTTTCTGTCCAGGGTGGGGGGTGGGTGGGAGATTGAATGGTGGCATATTATGAAATGAAGTAAAAATATAAAAGAGGGAATTACGATGAAGTATATAAGCTAAGCACGAACACTTTCAACAATCTATCATCTCTCCTTTTGTAAGTACAATTTGATATGTTATGGCGCCTGTTAAACATGACTGAGAACTGCAAAAGGTAGAAGCAGACAGACCTTCTTTTTAGCTGCTTGAAACAAGGATCTTACACGACGAGCACCAACCCCCACAAACCTAGAACAAGAAAAAAAATTGTAAATTCCAGCTCCACGCCTCTACAATTTGACCATGCTAAGCTTCGAGATCTTACTTTTTTGGGATTACTGAAAATTTATTTTGGTACTATTTCGGTGCTTTTAATGATCAAAAATTCAAAACTGCAGTAAAGAGATTGCTTTTCAGGGCGCACATGAATTTGGACACATACAATCATCGTGTCTTCCTATGGTTTACTAAAACCAGAGTATAATTTTCTATTCAATTTTTCCTGAACTGGCAAATAATATGAAAGCTCTTCTAAACATGCTTACATTTCTTCGAACTCAGAGCCTGCTCTGTAAAAGAAAGGAACACCAGCTTCTCCAGCGATGGCCTTCAAAATAAAAGAAACATTACGATAAAAAAAATACTGCCTGTAGCAGGCAGAAGCCACAATGAGCCATGCACTTCAAATTTAGCAATAGGGAGAAGCAAGTCCATAAAATATGATAGAATCCTTAGCTTACCTTGGCAAGAAGAGTTTTACCTGTTCCAGGTGATCCAGTCAGAAGGATTCCCTGAAATTTAATACAGATTACAGCATACAATTTGGAAGAAAGTATTTATTCAACAACTATAAAAACATATAAGACAAAATTGCTTCACATAAGCAAACCTTGGGTAACTTCCCCCCTAATCGAGTGAACTTTGAAGGATTTTTCAGATACTCGACAACCTCCTCAAGCTCTTGCTTAGCATCATCACAGCCTTTGACATCTTTAAATGTTTTAACATTCTGCCATAAAACTGTTCATTAACTACTTTGCTGATTGTAATTATAAAGTTCAAACCACTAAAGATCCACCTCAAACAGCAACACTTATATCTAGCTTGATATGAACTATCCAAACAAAGTGTTTTTGACAAATAGAAAGAGTAGCAGAAATCTCTTAAAACAAAAATGAAACTCAAAACAATCCGTTATCCTTTTTAAGATGAAATTTAACAAGTTTGCATCAATAAAACTGTGTTATACATATGGCTAAAACAGTTAAAGTCACATGGTAATAATGACAAATCACCTTCTCCGGAACTACTTCTTTGTTCAACTCTTTGGGGGAATAAGAAGAACTTGAGCCAACTCCAGGAGTTCCTATCCCACCCAAGCTACCAATATACTTCTGAAGTGCAGCAGCACCCATTAGCCTGAAAAAGCAATCAACGTTTCAAAACCCAAAAGATGGAATTAGTAAATAATAACTTATTCTTCCACATATATGAGAAATGGAGAGAGAACAGTCATAATGTCCTCACACTTATAAGTTTATTAAGTTATAACCCCCAGCCCTGTAAAACGAAGTGCCAGGAAAATGCAACATATTTAAGCAACTTCATCACCCATAATTCCGTAGAAGTAAAATATATAGCATTCGTCAACCAGAACTGAAAAAATATGAATCGAAAGGTTATACCATACTAAGCCGACAGCAACAGTGAACAAGATGGTCGAGATGACTTCTTGTACAAGCCGAGATGATCTGTTTGACATTTTGGGGTCAACCTATCCAGAACACAACGTGCTAAGGTTTGAGAATAGGTGATGCACTAAATAAAGTTCCAACAAGAAAAGCATCGCAAATAAATAGTAACTCAATTCTAATCCTATGATAATGATAGTGCTAAAAGTTAATACCATGACAGGCACACAGAAAACATTGGCAAAAAAACAACGGCAGGATAATTTCTGTTTACTCTATATAAGTATGCCAGAAGCAACCAAAATTCATGTCTCTTTCAGTCCTTACCATCACAACATGTAATGGCTGCTTCTCAGATATACCAGGGTTCACAAAGGGCTCATCCATGTTCCCCGAAGCACGCTGCTTCAATTCTTGCAACTACATATAATATTTAATTGTTAGCAAATTGAGGAACATGAAATATGCTCAATTTTTAGAATGAGATTGCTCAAGATATTATTCATTGTTGTGGAATCAGTTATAATCAACCAAAAAAAGTGCAAACAATGGGGAAAAGCTCAAGTCGATAAAGAGGCAGATGTGGCCAAAGAAACCAGTTTCACTCGCATCATATATTTGATTCAGATAATATGAGAAATTAAAAAGTGTTTATGCATCAAATGATAAAGGGAGCAGACTGCATGAAGTATTTGATGATATTCACCAGGATGGCAACAAGAATACCTCGTGTTATCTACTTTTTTTTTTTTCAATTAAAAAACAAGTGACAGGTATAGCGTGAAAATTGACAAGGGAAAAAAAAAAGAAAAAGAAATATGCTAAAACTTCGGTTTTCTAACTTAGGGTGTGTTTGAGGCACATTANAACCAAGTTGAAAGAATTAGGCTTTACCAGCAACCATCTCCAGAAAGCAGTTTCCAAAAGTGATATCAGCAACTTCAGAAACTTCGTTATAATCTTCTAGATGATGAACAGAACCATCCTTTGTGTGCAGTAACAAATCATAGCAAGTAAAATAACACGTTTCAGGGGCATCAAGAAGAAATTGTCTCACATCCATCACAGAATCTCCAGGGCTCAACTGTAAAGACCAATCGAATTCATAAACCTTAGAATTAAGTTTCAGACAAGCTCCATGATAAACATATTGAGGGTGTGTTTGAGCCACATTATTTTGGAAGAATGTATTCTAGAATGGTAGACTGATGGAGAATGTGCGATTGAAAAAGAAGAAAGAATTATTAATGTGATGGAAAATATTATTGTATTGAAGAATGTGTGGTTGAAAATGAGCAGAAGAATGAGAATGAAAATTTTAATGTGTACCAAATAGGGGGCTTACTGACCTTCAATAAAATTGTCCTTCCAGAAAAATAAATTAACAGCTTGTGAAAGTGTCATGTATAGAGTAACAATGTTATATAATTAATAGATATACCATTCGTGTCTATTGCAAAATTAGACAGCTGAGAAAAGAAAAATGCACAGCATAGTACCAGAGAAGGAAGAGTGGAAGGTTTCCCTGACTGTTCATCAGGCAAATATTCAGCAATGGCATTCGTGGCCACTAGCGCTCGAAGATATTCTGCAACTCCCCTACTGTCTACAGCATGAGCTCTTTGTTCAAACCGCTGTATAACAGACTCAGGACTGGACATAGCAAAAATTAAAAACATCAGAACATGTCTCCAGCTAAATACCAGTTTTCAAATTTCTAGTGTAACGTATGACGAGTCACATTTCAAGTGCAGATTTAAAATTTTATGAATGGTATGGAGGATTCAATATGTACAGTAATAATAACATTTGAACTTCTGACACACAAGCTCACAGAGATAAAAACAGTCCACCAACATTGATCATTATAACACCTATTTCCCAGCATGATTCAAATCACACGCCTTACCATTGTATTAAGTTGTGTAACACTGTCACTATATCTTGCCCAAAATTACTATATTTTGAATATAACTACAATGTGCAGACACCATTTTCAGCTCATCCTACATACCAATTTATTTTTATATAGTTTTTCTTTTTAAACAGCCTTTCCCCATTAGCAATCCTCCTTGAACTATCTGCTTTCAGTAAATAATTTAAGTTTTCTAAATTTTAAATATTATGAAACACCCCATATAATTCAACCAGTAATGATACTTCCACCAATAGTATATGATACACTTTTAACTGATCCATCTATTTTAACTAAATTAGCAATAACTTGACCAACAAGATATCAATTCAAATAAGAAGCAAAAGAACTCTAATTCAAAATGCTACTATTCACCAATTCCTCGTATTTTTAGTAAACAATAAAGCAAGAATCTTTGCATACAACTCAATAACAAAATCCATTATTAAGGTGAAATGAGCCATAAAGACCTGTGCTTATTGAGCTCCGCCAGAAGTACACTTTGCTTTGCAGCATCCTGAGGATTCACATCAGCCTCAGTGATTAAACGATCCAACAGCTTCTCCTGCCGCCAAAACGGCCACCAACTGAACCAATCTGAATACAAAATTCTCTGAAACCCATTTCTCAACCTGGCAAAAACTCCCATAATAAACACCAGTATTGGCAACCTCTTATCGACATCCTCAGTTTGCCCCAAACCTTCCTTTGGCACCTCGCCCTCTACTCCTTCACCAGCCTCATTTTTTGCACTTTCCCCCACAATATTCCCATTATTGAACTCATTTACTTCAGGCTTTTCAATATCCGTATTTAAATTACCATTAAATAAGTCAGGCGTTGAATTTACACTTTCCGGAATTGGATTTAATGTACAAGAAACCACTAAACGATGCCGTGAAAATCGAGACTTGGGAGGAAGCCAATTGAACTTATGATTTCTACTTCTACATAGAATTAACGGAGAAGCAAAAAGGGAAAACCGGGGTTTCAGACAAAAAGCTATATTATTGAATTGCGAGAATGAGGGCTTGTAAACAAGAGAAGCTTGAAGTGTAGCACTCATAGCAATACAATTCTCAATTCAAAAAACCAAAACTGACGATTAAATTACGATTTATAAAAAGAAGGGTAATTTCTTATTCTTATTGGGCTTAGAGTTGAACTTACTCACAATTCACAAACAAATTGACAGCATTTTCTACTCTTCTCTGCACCACAGGATTGGGTTTAGATATTGAGAGAGTAGAGAGAAGAAAAACCTTATCTTGATTGAAAATTCGTGCTTATGGTTTGTGGCCTTTATATTCTTGATGAGAAATTAAGGGACTTTCATTTCTATTGTTACTATACTATTTTAGCCTTCTCCGAGTCCCGTCGAAACAAAATTCTTTATTTTTCTTAATAATTTTACATCGTTGGCATAATAAAATATTTTTCAATTAAATTAAAAAATTCTTTTATACCTTTTAATCACAAAATTTTCAACAAATTACTATTCAAAATACCATTTACCTCTAATTTTTCTTTATGATCATCATCAAACGGAGTATACCTTTGTCTTGTCTACACTTGATTCCTTACCAAGTCACGACACTATCCTTTGTAACTTTATGAAAGGGAGACTTTGATTAATGGTGTGGAGATGGGGGAGTTCGGGTGTCAAAACAGAAGTGATCACCTTTATTTCGACAATACTCATGAAAATAGACTTGTATCCAGTCGTGTCACGGGGCAACCTACTGGCATGCACGTACAAGTTATGTTGAACATGTCAGTAAAATTCAATTTTCTTTAATAAAATTAGTAATAGAATTATTTTCAAATCCTCAGTGCTTTGATTTAATATTTTATTTCAATTTTTTTTATTTACTTTAGTAGTAATATGTCAATATTTCAAATATTTGATATAGATTTTTCATCACCATAATGGAAAAAATAAGCGAGCTAAAATCTTCTAATCTCCAATGACAAAATAGTCTAGATTTTCGTTAAATCCTATGTAAACATTCTTTCAAATTTCAAGATTGTGCAATAAAATAAAATATGTACGATCAACTTGCTTCATTTCAAAATTTGGGGCCAAATTAATATTGGAACGATATGTCAGAGACCAATGATGAAATTTTCACGCATAAAGATGGCAACGAGACGAGTTTGGGGCCAGGCCTCGCCACTCTCCCATCCTATCCCGCCCAGCTTAGATGGGGCGGGACTTGGGTCGGGGCAGGTTAGGGGCATGGGCTTGCCCGTTTAATTTTTTTTTTCAAAAAATTTCTATTAACTATTTTTTTTAATTTGTCTTTAATTATTTTTTGTTAATTATTCATGGTGTGGGTTCGGGGCAGGGGTGACCCAAGGCGGGGCGGTAATCCTCGTCCCTCCCCGCCCTATCACGCCAACCCGTCAAGGCGGGGGGCGTGACAGATTTTTTTGCCATCACTATTCACGCATACACCATATCATGGAATTTGTGCTTGTTATTCTGTGTTTGTTGACATTTTCTTGCGGCATATGTATTAATTCCACGAAATATGCTAAACATTTCAAGAGCACAACTACAAAATGTTAGGGCTGGGAAGTAATATTTTCGTCTTCAATTAGGGTTGGACATAGTTCGGTTCGATTCATAGGGCTGGAAAGTAATATTTTCGTATTCAATTAAGGATGTACATGATTCGGTGAACCGAAATGAACCGGATCAAAATTTTCGGGTATTTAATAAATGGAACCGTCGGGTCCAAATATATTATAGAACCGTTTGGTTCGGTTCGGTTCAGTTCGGCTCCATATCATAATTATTACTTTTTTAAACATTTATAGCAACATTACATAAATACAACTAATGACATGTTCATTTGTAACTTTGATGGACAATTGGAGAGGGGAAGTCGGACTCGGCAGTCGGCGACTTCAATTTGGGCATGCAGATGTAGGTTTTCAATTTATGAAATGATTTGGGGTTAGTGAATATCTACTTACTAATGAAAGTATGAAATTGAAAAAGGAATGATAAAAACTTAAAAATGTTTAGATCTTTGGCTAACAATGAAATTAATAATTGAGCCAAAAAATTGAATTTAGAAATT
>CAIGRL010253199.1:0-18625 GCA_903798325.1 Fraxinus xanthoxyloides | reverse complement strand
GCACCAATTTCTCATTCACCCAATCATCATTTTTCGCAAGTAAATATATGATTTCGATGCACTCACGGAGGAGAATACAAATCAACTTCCATATTCTAAAATGAACAACCGAACCCCACTCAAATTTAGCTCCAAAGTCAGCCACCAACCATTTTTTCCAACACTTTGTGATTCTTAGTGAATTCAAACAAGATCTAGGTAGCGAATGCTCAACGGGTGAGTAGGCGTAAAGCTGAACATCCGGGCCCAAAGGGCGGAAATTCCTTTGTGCTCTTCGGTCCTGCAATTATTTTCTATGAGTTTTTGTTTGTTTTGCAAATCTTCGATTCTGAGACCAACATTTTCTAACAGCATATTCTTCTGTATACTGTTGCAGCTGTTCATAATAAATTGTCATTACTTTCATCTCACTTGAGTTCACTATTATTTCCATGCGTTTTCTTGAGGTCGTTCTTAAATTTCTTGATCTCGTCTTTCAAATACAAACACAGATTGAGCCTCTTGTTTTTCCTGTCACCACAGGACTGCTTGTATGATTCAATCACATCAAATCGTCGCAATATCTGGCCAGATGGTCAGCTCAAATAGTTCGTTTCTATCAGTTTTGCTAGAAAAGCTGGCTCAATGACAAGGTTTTTGATAGACGGATACTTGACAAATTTCCATACGGTTAAAAAAAAATAAACAAAAAACTATTAATGAAAAACTGCCAACTCTGTCCTTGGAAAAAGGCCCTCATTAAACCGGTTTCTTCAAGCTTTTTCCACCCTCCATCGGCTTGTAGAAAATCAAGCAAACCTTCACGCCACATATAAAGGATAATTCTTCAGCTTTCTTCTCCAAATTCTACCTCCTCTTCTCTAAGCTCAGGCTTTGTGCCCAAACACGCGCAGATATATATATTAACATTCTTTCTTCAACTATAATACAAATTTTACCAAGCCTATAACTGTTAAGAAGTAAAATTTATCCAAGGCTGCATATTTAAGAAGTGAAATTAATACTATTTATAAATATTGTTTCGAGTTTATCCAGACTGGCTTACAGTTCAGTGGCTGACGGGATAATAATAATAAAAGAAGTTTTGAGTCCTAAATTTGCAAGAAAATGAAGTAGAGTTACTAAAAAGGGAAAGAAAATAAGTGACCAAACATGTTTTTATCCCATGTTAACTAATGTATGCCACGTCCCAAAGCCTCATTGCAAAATTTAGAACATCCAGTCAATGAGAAACGGATTTGTGAATTTGTAACTTCATAATGTATCGATAACATATTGAAAAATTCAGAGTGATTAGGACTAACAGATCCCTTCTCGATGTCTGAGTAGAGTTTCTAACAGTATCTAATACCCGTCCAGACCAGTTTGATGGGAAAAGCTGCAAATACATACTAGGTACTGCCCTGAGGAATAAGCATATACATGCCGACCAACCACTTCTAACCATATGCTTAAAGCCCCAAACAAAATCAGAGACAAAACACAATGAAAGTTCCCTAGAATAGTAGAATGTGATAGATATAACTTTCATCGTAAACAAATAGTGAGGCCAATGTGAGACATAAAAGGGTATTCCTAATTTATGATGCTATAGATGGCTGCTGCAGTGCATGTTCTAAATCTTCTCTCACTAAATGTTCTCTTTGATATCTATGCACAATGAGAACACAAAACTATGTTGCATGAAGTATACAGAGTCAATATATGATCTTTAGGTTATATATTATGACTAGGGGATTATACAAACAACCGAATCATAAATATCCAGACCAGCAACATTCCAAGGAACAACACGAACTTTCAAGATAAATATAAGACGTCAAAACGAGGAATATCCAAAAAACCTAAACAATTCATGTCAGGCATGTTTGATTCACATTATTGGATAAGGATCATATAATACACCGAACAAGATTTTAAAATATTTTTCATTCACCAGTGCTGTCATATACGCTTACCAAACAGGCTAGTAACGAATATGATCAATAACAAAAACAAGTGATAATTCAACAACCAAAAAAAGCATTCATCATCTGTTGATCAGATCAAAATGAAATTAAAAAAAAAACAAATAATAATGATGAAAGGATGCTCAAATGGGATTTCGGATCAGCATTGAGAACAAGATGTTAATGGTTCACATCATTCAAAATAGTAACATAAAAATGATCTCCTACTATAATCCAACAAAAGGTAAACCCTGATCATCATCAAATTAATAGAAAACCCCCAAATACCAGATACCAAAATGCCTATCATCCATTTCCCAAATGTTGGGGGAAGGGTGATTATGTAATCCAATCTACTCTTCCTCAGTGGCAGTCTCACCGCTCTTCTTGTTGTGCTTCCTTGCATACCTCTGGTTCCTCAAGAACTTAGGGTCCATCTACATATACATAAATAAAAAAAGATCACAAATTTATGCGTACATAGATATATACATACATGCATTCGTACAACAATAAACTAAGCCTTGTCCTCCATGAATTTGGATCAACTACATGAATCTTTCTTCTCAATTCCATTTTATTTTGCTGCTAGATCTACCGAGAAATCTTAAAAATACTCTACCGAAATTTCATCACTCCTAGTAACGGGAGCCCCACACACAAACAAATATATTATGATAAAAGAGAAATCAGGCGAATTGGACGAACCCCTTTGGTGGATGTGTGGCGATGGCGTTTGGGTTTCTTGATGCCGTTCTTATGGGCTTTGTGTGACTGATTGTGCGCTGTGTGATTCTTCGACTTGGCCATTTCCTCCTCTGATTCTTCTCTGTTCTGATTCAAAAATGCAATAAAAGAAATAGATTTCAGATAAAACACTTTGACTTACACACATACATCATGCATATATAGAAAGAGGAAAAATATATAGAGAGAAAGGCACATACCTGCTGTGAGAGTCGGCAAGAGGGTTCTGTGTGCTCTTCTTATGCGTGTGAACAGATGAAGTTGCCAAGTTTAAGAACCCTAATTTGGGGTGTGTGAAATGACCAAATTGATCTTGTTGCTTTAAATGGGCTTTCTGGACTCGATGATTAGGGTTATGGGTCTGGTTCTTGGTTCCTTTTGGGCTCACTCAAGCCTAAACCTACTATGCAATCTTCACATATGTAATTCACATTTTTAGCTCTCTGAATTTCCCTATAAAGTTTACTGTTCACGGCCTATATATCAAAGCAAGATTTTACAATTTAGGTTAATGATTCGGATTAACATAGGGGTGTTAATTTGGCTCGGGCAGCTCGTGACTCAGTAGAACCGAACCAAGTCTTAGGCTAAGCCCCATTTTAAGACGTCGACTCGAGCCTAAATCAATCCGGGTGGCTCGACTGACCTGTGTCATGGGCTATTTTCGACCCATAACAAATCAAGCCTAAACAAATAAATAAAACATGCAAAACTTCAAAAAAAAAAATATTTAACTTTACAGTTGCCTTGTATAACTGCATTTAAGAAGGGAGCTATACAGCTGCCTTAACCACATACAATTGCCTTAAAAAGCAACTACAAGGAAAAAAAAAAAAGGGAAAAGAAAGAGCGAGCTGACTCGCTAGGCCTGAGTCGAAAGCTCAGGTTGAACCGAATTTGTTTGGCCGAATAAAAGCTCGGTGTGGCTCAGGTAAAAAAAATCGAACCATTTTTACTCGAGCCAAGCTCGGGCTTCAAATCTCGAGTCGGCTCAACTCAATTCGTTGACATCCCTAGATTAACATTTGGTTTTAGAATGTGATCATAATCAATTGTGAAAACATAGAGTAACATACCAAGATAGATAATTTAATATCAAACTAAGTAACTTTTGAGTATAGCCCTTGTTTGAGTTCTATTTTTTCTATCAAAATGTATTTTTAAATAGTGATTTGACATCATTTCAATCATATATTTTTTTAATAAAATAATATTACGCGCAATCCAAAACTTTTTATTATTTTTTAACCACACATGCTTCATTACAAACACTATTACAAAATGATTTTTTTGAAAAAAAAAATGGAGCCGAAACAAGCATTACAGTCAGAAATGTCTGTGATTGTTGAAGGAGAATGTTAGAGACAAGAGTTTAGTGTATGAATATAGTAATATTAGAGCGATCGTATTGGTTCCTCTCGAGACTAGGTTTGCAACGATTTTCTTTGTTTCGGGGCATACTTCTACACTCAATCTTCTCTTCAACCATGTTCTAAACTGCTTCCATTCACTAAGAAAAGAGAAGGCCTATTGCGTAATTCGCTCGTTGACCCTCCTTCAATCGGTCCCTGAAAAATAGAGAAAAGAGTTAGAAACTATAAATTAATTCAGATAGTTTGTAGTTTATTATTATAAAGGTGATTATGCAATATAAATTAGTAATTTTGAAACATTCAAAAAGATCTAGTAATAATGAATATTCGAAAAAAATCGGCATATTACCTAATTATTATTTTAAATGATAAATTTATTAGTGAATGACAGTTGTACCATGCAACCCTAGAAATTATTATCATTGTATCCATAATTATTCCCTCTATACATATGAAATTTTGATTCTTAATAAAACACACAATTCTATTAGCTTCTCGCTTTTGTTCTCTTCAATTTATAACACATTATCAGCACAAGTCTCTAAAAATCAAAGTGAAATAGTTAGAAGGTAATGATTTTGTTAAGCATAATCATTTGCCACATTTATCAAAATTAATTTGGTGACATATGATTTTATTTTATTTTAAATTTACGCATCCAATTAATGTTTATATATTAGTTTATGGAATTAAGCAAACACATAGATAGATGTATAATGATTATTTTACTAATGTATGTACTAATCAATCATAACTATTTTATTGTACTATGAATCATGATTATTTTGTACGTATATCATATTTCTATCCATATCCTATTTGTATATCGTGTTTGCGTGAATTTTATGTAAACTCAATGACGACACTGTTTATGTATCTATTTAGTTAATTAATGACGAAACCAAATTATGTAAAGTAATATTCCAGAAAAAACATTATATATTATTTTTTAAAGGAAATAATTTTCATCAATATTCTAGAAGAATATTGTATATTATTTTTTAAAGAGAATAATATTAATAAATATTTTAGAAGAATATTGTAATATCGTCGCATTATTTGTTGCTCCTAAAAAAATTCACATATACAATATTTAAAATAATATCGTACTATTACTCTTGAAGAAGTATAAAGATAATATATATGTGCAGAAATGTATTGTCTTTGGACATGATCAACCGTTCGTAGCAGAATTGCACCATAGGAAAAAAAATCCCATAATATCAGACATGTGACTCACAAAGTTCACTTTTATAATACAACAAACCTAATAATAGCATCTGCAGATGATGATTGTAATTAACTCAGTAAACAAGTACCTCTAATTCGTAGTTTTGGGTTTGTTCTTGAGTAATTTTGAGCGTTTTGATGCTTGTGTTCATGTTGTTTTGTAGTTAAACAACTTGGATGAAAATGAAGTGGTTTGGAGCTTGAAATGGAGCTATGATGATGATAGTCTGCGGTGTCAGCCTTGGGAATTGAGGTGCCGCTTCCCGGGTGCAAGAAAAAAGGAAATTTTAAAAAAAATTCGACCCGGTCCACCTCCAATTCGACTTGTGATTTTGGGGAGCTATAAATACATATTTGAAGACCTAAAAAGTGGGGACTTGGACGGCTAGAAGAAGGAAGAAGACTGAAGACAAAACCTTGAAGAAATCAATTGAGAAAGAGGGGATTGACACAATTGGGAGAAGAAATCGAGTGGTAACAAATAGTTTTTCTAAATCCTTTCTTCTTATCCATGCTATTTACGTTTAATTCAATGATGTCAATTTTCTCAATTATGAACCAAAACTTTAGATCTAGGGTTTGATGTAATCGATTTGAGACATGCTTGATTCCTATATATTTAGCTCTTTTGGATTTTTCTATTAATTTATTTATGTTGTTCGCGTTTAATGCTTTTAGTTAATTGGTCACTAGTTGGATGAATTAATGCATAAATTTTGGCACTCGAGAGAGAGAAATTTAGGCGTGGTCATAAAACAACATAACCTAGGTTTCATAAATTTCGAGAGAAAGTACGAATCTTGAAGGCTTGTCACGTACATTTAAATTTCTATACATTTATTTCGGAATAAAGATATTGGACTTCAATTGTAGAAATAAGTTTTATCCGGCACTCGAGAGATGGAATATAATTATAATAAAGTTCTTGCCTATAAATTAAGAAAAACCTGATTGAGTTAACGTTATATAGGTTGAAAAGCATTGTCGATAGTATGAAAAAATCATTCCCTAGACTTTCATAATTTGATAACTTCTTTAAAGTTTGCTTCCGTTGAATTGCTATTTAAGTCTATCTACATTAGATTAAAATCACAACACTGATTCAATTTGATCGTCTAAATAAAGTGGAAACAAAACAATTACAATACTCAGTAGAAATCAAGTATCAATCCCTATGGGTTCGACATTTTCTATTTCATCACTATACTACAAAATTTAATACCGTACACTTGTGGTAATTTTCCGTTGTATAAAACGTGTGATAAGTTTTTGGCGTCGTTGCCGGAGATTGATGTATTTGAATTCTATTGATAGTATTACCATTTAGTTTCTATTTTAATTTAGAATTTTTATTTTAAGTTTCATTCATTTCATTTCTGTTTTTAATAGCTTTTGTAATTTTAATTTCAAATGTTTATGCGAAGGGCGAGAAACATCAACCTATTGCCTGTTGATTATGAACCAGAACGCACATTTCGCTATCTAAGGGGTATACAAAGAGACGAACGTGAAGCAATGGCTAAACATGAAGCAAGAGCAGTTAATGGAAATAATCAACAAAGAGCTATTAGGGACTATGTCAGGCTCATTGTTAATGATAACTACTCTGACATCGCACGCCCCACTATAGCTGCAAACAACTTCGAACTGAAGCCAAGGTTAATACACATGGTACAGCAAAATCAGTTTGGGGGAGCTGCAATAGAAGATCCAAATGCTCATTTGGGATAATTCCTTGAAATATGTGATACAGTGAAAATGAATGGAGTCACCGATGAGGCAATTAAGCTTCGCCTATTCTCTTTTTCCTTAAGGGATAAGGCAAAAGCTTAGTTCCANCAATGGCTAAACATGAAGCAAGAGCAGTTAATGGAAATAATCAACAAAGAGCTATTAGGGACTATGTCAGGCTCATTGTTAATGATAACTACTCTGACATCGCACGCCCCACTATAGCTGCAAACAACTTCGAACTGAAGCCAAGGTTAATACACATGGTACAGCAAAATCAGTTTGGGGGAGCTGCAATAGAAGATCCAAATGCTCATTTGGGATAATTCCTTGAAATATGTGATACAGTGAAAATGAATGGAGTCACCGATGAGGCAATTAAGCTTCGCCTATTCTCTTTTTCCTTAAGGGATAAGGCAAAAGCTTAGTTCCAGTCAATAACGTACGGGTCAATTACAACTTGGGATGCTTTAGCTCAAATTCCTCACCAAGTACTTTCCACCTTTCAAATCAGTTCAACTTCGAAGCAAGATTGGTCAATTCAGACAGTCTGACTTCAAATCGTTCTATGAAGTTTGGGAAAGATTCAAGGACTTACTTTGAAGATGCCCTCAACATAGTTTCCAAAGTTGGATGCAGATTTAGATCTTCTACAACGGGTTAAATGGGTAGACTAGAACTATAGTGGATGTGGATGTAGCTGCAGGAGGCACTCTAATGGCTAAAACTGCGGATGATGCATACTCCTTGTTGGATGACATAGCTGCAAATAGTTATCAATGGCTGAGTGAGAGATCAAACGTTAAAAAAGTGGCAGGACTTCATGAAGTGGACCCCATCGCGACATTAGCACACTATCATCCAGAGCTGGGAATCACAAGTATTTATCATATGGCAATAACAGGCACACACTCCAACCTCCACCTGGGTTCAACACTCAATATTTTGAAGGGAAGTCATCCTTAGAAGTCATCCATAGAACGTTCATTTCGGAGATAAGATCGGGATTCAACAAGGATGAGACACGTTTGGATAACATCGAAACACGTGTCGAACATGGGAGACACAATGAAAAATCTAGAGGTTCAGGTTGGGCAGTTGGCGACATCAATGAAGTCTTAACAACAGGAAAAATTTCCAAGTGATATAAAAATCAACACAAATGAGCATTGCAAGGCCATTACACTGAGGAGTGGGAAACAAATTGGAGAGAGTATACCCGAAGAAGTAAAAAATCCTCCTAATACATAGACAAATCAAGTAGGAGCAGAACAAGAGGTTGAAGAAATACAGAAGGCTCATAAACCTTACTCCATATCATTTCCTGATAATCCACCGATCATCAAGCCATCACTTCCTTTTCCACAGCGTTTCCAAAAAAAAAAAAAAAAATTTGATGCACAATTTATTTTTAGAAATTTTCAAGAAAATTCATATAAATATTCCTTTTGCAGATACTTTGGAATAAATGCCCAACTATGCCAAATTCATGAAGGAGGTGATGTCAAAGAAAATGAAGCTAGAAGAGTATGAAACGGTGAAGTTGACAGAGGAATGCAGCTATACTCTTCAAAAGAAATTACCTCAGAAGAGAAAAGATCCGAGCAGTTTCACTATTCCCTGGGTTTGAAAAGCGCTCTGTGATCTTGGAACACTAGTTGGATGAATTGATGCATAAATTTCGGCACTCGCGAGAGGAAAATTTAGGCGTGATCATAGAACTAGGTTTCGTAGATTTCAAGAGAAAGTACGAATCTTTGAGACTTGTTTGAATCAAGAATCACGTACATTTAATTCGGGATAGAGATATTGAACTTAAATTATAGAAATAAGTTCTATTCGGCACTTGAGAGAGGGGATAAAATTATAATAAGATTCTTGTCTATAAATTAAGAAAAATCTGATTGAGTTAACGCTATATAGGTTGAAAAACATTGTCGATAGTATGATGAATTCATTCCCTGGACTTTCATAATTTGACAACTCTTTAAAGTTTGCTTCCATTGACTTGCCAATTTAAGTCTATCTACGTTAGATTAAAATCACAACAATGATTCAATTTTGATCGTCTAAATAAAGTGGAAACAAAACAATTATAATACTCGGTAGAAATCAAGTATCAATCTCTGCGGGGTTCGACATTTTCTATTTCATCATTATACTACAAAACTTGACACTGTACACTTGTGATAATTTCATGTTATATAAAACGCGTGACAGCAGAATAGATACACACCACTTTTTGGGAATGTAGAGGTCCGTATTTCGTCCCTCCTCGTTCTTTGCATCCAGGCAAATTGTTCAACTCCAAACAAAGGTCAAGTACCTGTAGCCAAAAAACTCAATTGACTGACATGTCCAATAGTCGTTTTTGCAAAGAAATTCCTAAAACTAAAGCATATAATCTTTCACTTAAAATTTAAATATTATAATTTGATGTTTCAATTATGATTTTAAAATTAAATGCATAACGATCTAATAAATGGTCGACAGTATTTAATCTTCAAATCCCTTATTTCTGGAGGCCTAATTCAATTTATTTATTTCAACTCTACTTCCAATTGACATTCATCTAATCAAAAACAAATTAGAGTAATGCAAAATCAAAAGTTTGAATCACTAATTTTACTAACATGTAGCTCCTCGATGAGAACCAAAATCTTGCAGTTGTCAACTCGATCTCTTGTTAGCTTGATTCTCATGGCTACCCTAGAAAATCACTACAAGGTTAATGAGGTGAATCAAGCATTATTTAAGAAAATAGAAAGCTGTAATAAGTAGTGCATACTCACTCGAAAATGGACATCAAAGTTCAGGTCATCCAGCATATCCCTTGTCCGTAGAGTTACTGGTGGTTGGTGCTGGAAGGCTGCGAGAGTCAAGAGGCTGAGGACCTAAGGCGCCGATCGCAGAGAGACAAATAACTCTTCAAAGTCGGTGTTTTTTTTTTCTTTTCTCTTGTGCGTATGATCTGTTTTTTTCCTCTTGGGCTGTTCAATGGTCCAAAACTTATAAATAAAAAAACAAAGATTGGGTTGGGCCCAAAAGTCTAATACAGGCATGTGCCTGCATTGGTCCTTAATGGGCTCCACCACTACTTAGAACGCACATATTAAAGGGAAATTACAAAAAATCGGATGTATAGTTTACACCAATTCAAAAATCAGGTTGAAAGTTTAATTTTTCAAAAATCAGGTATTTTATTTTACATATCAAACCTTAAATCTATCCAAATCCTAAAATAATCCATTTCTCTCAACTCTCTCACCATTTCTCTCCACCTCCCACCGCCTCCACCTAATTCTCCTCCCCTCTCCCTCCCTAGCAGCGTCGAGGCGTTGCTGCCAGCGTCGCGGAGCCTCCACCACCCATTGCCTCCACCTCTCTTCTCCCTCCCCCTCCCTAGCAGAGTCGAGGCGTTGCTGCTGTTCACAGCAGCGTTGCGACGCTGGCAGCAGCGCCGAGGTGCTGATGGTGTGTGGATCGATTGTGTTGGTGGATGGTTGTGGGTATGTGGGTAGACTTTGTTGGTGGATGGTCTGTGGGTGTTGAGTGATTCTGTTGTTGGTGTGTGGTTGTGTTACCGGATCTGTTTGTTGGTGGTTTGGGCAGATCTGTGGTGGTTTGGGTGGTGTTGTAGTGTGTGTGGTGGTGTTACTGTTACGGTGCGGTGATTTTGGTGTTACAAAAATGGCGGGGCGATAGTGGCTTTGTTGTTGGTAGTGTTGTAGTGATGTGGCGGTGGTGGCGGTTGCAAGTGGCTATAGTGGCAATGGTGGTAATGTTGGTGACAATGGTATGTGACCTACTATTTGATGGTATGTGACCAAATATTTCTTAATCTGTGACTAGTTACTCAACTGTAACCTATAAAATTTAATAATATGTGACTCAAAAATAATATTTGACCAACCAATTTAAAAATCTGTGACCAACAAATAAATTGCGACTAATTAATTTAATAATATGTGACCAATAAATAAATTGTGACATATAATTATGTATCTATGACCATTAATTGTATAACTTTGATTTTATTATATTTAATTAATAATATATATACCTGAATTTGAATTTTTAAACTATAAACCCGATTTATGAATTTGAATTTTTCCCCATATTAAATGCTCTTATTTTCATCCTCCAAATCTCCGGTAGTCTTCTTGTACTTTTTGAACGAAAGATTGCCTGGACACGTAATATACATCTCTCAACACGAGCCTTGTCTTGTTTCCTCCTAGCTTGGAAGAAGTCCTCCTCTACATCACTTTCTCGATGCTCATCGCTGAGGGCTGTATAGCGTTGAACTTCAAGTTCACGAAATCCCTTCCTTTTCAAAAGCCAACGTAATATTGCTTTTTCAAGACTCTTGACTGACCAAATAATCTTACGGTAGCGTTTTCGAATTTGAAAACTCCGAAAAACAGTCTGCATAAGGAAGAATCCCCGTCAAATGCTATCGAGTAGAAAAACTCTTTAGCATCAATTCCACTTTGCGATCACAGTTATATACGAGTTTCTAGCATAGATGGGTGCTAGGAATACTGGAATTATAATACATCCTAATGCACATTAAGTAGAATATACAAAGCAAAGTACTTTTCTATTTCCTTAGTCTTCTAGGTTTCAATTGTAGGAACTCTACTTCCAATCGCGCAGCATTGAACATATATATCTGAAGAAAAATTGTATAATTGGTCCTCCAACCTATTGTAAAGTTGGACATGTCAACGTCGTATGACAACTAAATAGAAATTTAGACCATATACGTTGGGGATTGAATGTATAAACTATAATGAATAATCAAGGACTAACTTATTTTTTAAAAAGGCTGGAACCAATAGTTCAATTTTTCCTATATGAAAACGATAAAATAGAAAATGTGTTGACTTACTTGAATTCTGGTGGCTTGATGATGCTTGTCGAGGAAGTCCTCACGTATTTGCGAAGCTGTTTTTAGATGCTTGATCTTCGTTACCACAACTATGTTGTGCTCATGCTTCAATCTCGCCATTGGTTGATTACCTTGTTTAGTTTGAACTTTGAGTGGGTGCTCCTTGTATGAAAGCTTGAATGTGAGGTGACTCGTCCATCTCATGCTCTTAATATAGGGGACTTTACATCCCAAATTGTTGTCATTCGATTTATATTCAAGCCAAATGACTTATAAAGCAATAGACATGAGGGCCAACGCGCATTTCACACGTCGTATGAAACTTATTATCTAGTGAAGTCCGGTAAATTTTGACCACATAAATTTGCATAATATAATTTAAATTAATTCATTCATTCGTTAGTCAAGGATAAATACTTATTTAATATAACATATATATTATGAAAACATACCTTATCCAAAGATGTTTAGAAATAAAAATCTATATAAGTTTACTTTAAAGCTTGTCCAAACAAGTTCAATAGCCGTCCACAAATAAAACGACACGCAACAGCACTCACATTTTTATTGAACGTGTACATGGAAGCTAAAACAAAAATGGACTACCTAAATCTAGGAATTTACAAAATGTGTACTACCTAAATCTAGGAATTTACAAAATGTACACACATCTTGTTAGTAACACACACCTCCACTTGTTCCAACGCGCCCATTGTCTCTTGCAGATAATAGTTATCCCATGTCTGTATCAGGATCACGAAGTCCTTCATATTCGAGCTGCAACATAACAATGATCAGTTGATAATGTAAGTTAGGAATATGACCAAAATTTGCCACGTTATCGAATTTTTAAATAATAAAAAAAGCACATAGAAGTCTCCAAACTTTCATTTCTAGAGTTAATAGATCTCCACTAGATGGAAACCGTTTTTTATTTTTTATTTTTTATGGATAGTAATGGGTCCGTACTTGTGCGTGCATGAAAAATAACTCACAAATAATTGATTTGAGTCAAGGCAAGTTATCTTCGAAGGAAAAATTGATGGTTTCCAATTAGTGGGGACCAAAGTACACTTGAAATGAAAGTTTGAGGACTACATGCTAAAAAAATTGATTGGCAACTCGCACACTTTATTTCTAAATGTTTGAGGACTACAGTTGTAAAATTGCACACATGGAGAGTATAGAAGAAAAGTTAGCACCTTTGCTTCATTATGAGCCAATTTCATCCTATGATATTCTTCTTGTGCTTGCTTTGAACGAAACATTGCCTGGACTCGTACTACAGATCTCTCGACACGTTCCTCAGCTTGCTTCCTGCTGGCTTTGAAGAAGTCCTCCTCTGCATCGCTATCTTGATTATGATCACTGGGGACTGCATCAGCTTGAACCTGAAGCCCACGGAAGCCCTTTCTTTTTAGACGCCAACGTAATATTGCTTTCTCAAGGATCCCAACTGACCAAACAATCTTACGGTACTGCTTACGGACTTGGAGACCCCGGAAAACAGCCTGCATTACAGAAGAACTACATCAAATGCTATCCAGTAGCAAACCGTGTCAATTGCATTTTTGCAGTCCGTCAAGTAAAGAGTTTCGAACATAGAATCAGTGCTAGGAATACCATTGTAATGGTACATCCAGATAATACATATTAGGTTGTACATGAATAGGAAAATAGCATTTTTCTCAGTTTTCTAGTCATTCCGAGTTCTTGCAAGGTGCAAATCAAGAAACTCAACATCCCAAGCATATACCATTTAACTTGAGCATAATCTATCAAAAGAAAAAATTGAAAGATTCGTCCCCAAACTACTGTCCGAATAGCAAGTTGGTTGCCAAACTTTAAAAAGATGCAAGTTCATCCTCAACCAATTGTCACATTATCAGTCTCCAAAGACAGGAACCTATCAAAACCTATGTTAAATCATATTGTTTCCCTAGTGAAAAAATGTCTCGCTTCAAAATTTTGGCACTGACACAAGTTGAGAAACAAACCCAGGTTCACAAATTTGGACATCTGGGGTTCATGTGACAATTTAATAGATCAATTTTCCTGTATGAAAATGATGAGAAAGAACGTGTAGGACTCACTTGAATTCTGGTTGCCTGACGACGCATGTTGAGGAAATCCTTTCGCATCTTCCAAGTACGGAATCTATATTGGATTCTTGCAGCAGCTTTGATCTTTTTACGTGTGTCAAAGTTGCGGAAAGCATGCTGGATCTTCATTGCTGCAATTATGTTTCGTGCTTCAATCTCTGGATTAGATGATTGAACTTCCTTTGTCCTAAGTTTGAATGAGTGCTCCCTAAATGCAGCCTGAATACATGCAGCTGCATCTGCAGCTGTCCTGTAAGCTGCAAGAGTTTCCTTCAGATACAACTCCTCCTCCCCGAAATTCTCAGAGTTCACTGAATCATTTGTAGTTGTTTGCAGAGACCCACTGACATTTCCAGCCAATGTCATATCCTCAAAATGTGCAACTAAGCCCTTTTCAGCAAGATAAGCAGCTAAACCATCATAACCCTTTACAGAAGCAAGATCGGCAGCAGTGCATCCACCAGGGTTTCGTGATGTTGGATCTGTGACTAAATTTGGCTTTGCCCCAGCAGATAAAAGGGTTGCCACCATTTTCTCTCTGTAAATAATTTATATTCAATCATACACACGTTTATCTATATGCTATATGCTATATGCTCTACTTTTTATAAGCCAAGCCAAACATGCATAAGCATAATGTGATAAATCAATTATTCAATTAGAAAAAAAAAATCTCAACAATATTCCTACAATATTGTTACTGCAGTATGTTACATATAGTGCCAGTTTAGCCACCATTATTCCACGTTATGAGAGGAATAGTAATTTTTGAAAAATGTGTGGTTAAAAAAGAAGGAATTTCTTTGAGTTTATGTGTAGTATTATTTTATTGGAGAATGTGTAGTATTGATAAGAAGAGAGAGAAAAATGAATTATAATTTAATAAGAAATAATGGGGGCCACATGGGGGCATAACAACATTACACACTCTAATCTTGGATATTTATCTTATCACACACAAACATATGCAAACAAATGCCCAAAATAATAATAGTACTCAAGGAGAGGAAATATTAATTTTGGAAAACGGAAACCGGAAGAACATATTATACCATTTCATGTAGAGAAAATAACTGTACCTTCCATAATATGCTGCCCAATGAAGAGCTGTCCATCCAAATTTGTCTCGATAATCCAACGATAGGCCAGACCATGAAAACGGATTAACAGCCCATGTATAACCTAGAATGGCACATAAATGAATTACACCTTGACCCTGTTCATCACATTCAGAAATTTCGCGCCCTGCTAATACATTTTCTAGCAACCACTCTTGAAGTCTATTATGCAAGGTCAACTCAAACAAGCTATCTTTTGCCTGAGGAAAAGACATTTTGGTGTCATCAATTGATTCAATCAAATATTTCCAACTATCGGAGATGAGTGACATTTTCTGAGCAAAATCTTTGGCTTCCTTCAAGGCATTTTGTGATACTTTAGTGGAAAAGATATCCAGGCTCTTGGATGATGAAAAAAGCAAATGAGCAAGCCTTGTCTGAAATCGAATTTTTTCCCAATCAGAATTATTTTCCAGAGGGGTAGTCCATTTATGCACTAAAGGAGCACGAAACTCAAAGGTCAAAACTTGGCTAATAGGTGTGTGGCCATCAAAACTCAAGTACAGATTCACTGATCCAGGAGATTGAGGTGAAACTGAACAATGAAACACTCCAGATTGAACAGCTACTGTAGAAACCATAGAATCTCCACAGACAAGGAATACATTGGATTCGGGAACACGTAGTTGTCCTTCATGGAAAGACCCAACCACTAAGATCTGCATGCAAATGACCGTTATTCAGCGAAGGGCTAACAATATTGATTGTCGCATTACTTATCCTAAACTTACAAAATAGATAAACAATGACGTGAAAATGAAATAATTATCAAATATTGTCTCCCAAAATCATATTGGGTTCAAAAAGTTGAACTGATAAAAACAGTCACGAGACATTTATTTTGAAATAGAAGGAATATCTATTGCAAAATGATTAGTATCCATAAGGGAAAAAAGGTGTCTCGCTTTATTCTCTCAGAGTTAACATGTATACCAGTTTATTACTTTCATGTAAAAAGTATGGGTTATAAGTGACACAAAAAGAACCTTTGTTTCTTCATTTGAAAGTCCCCATGCAGGTGAGACATTTGTTATGTTGAATATCTGCCCCCGAGCAGTTGAGCCATGGTTATCATTTGTTGGAGGAGTGAAGGACTGATAACCGGCTGAAATTGAAGATTCCAGTGGTTGACCGTCTTCTGATCCTGGGGAATCTGCAATTATATAGTTTATCCATCTTCCAAAACTGTCTTGCGCTTGCAGACCATCTTGGTTCAGATTGTCTAGATAATCACATCCTCCCAATGACCTCAGATCAGGAATTGTATTCTGTAAATTCACAATCACTTAACGTCCCAAGGTCTGATAGGATTTATTATTGAAAAACATTAAGCTAATTGAATTACTTCCAGTAACATGCCCAGAAAGATTGTTTGTAGAACTTTCTGGGAATAACTTTTTGGAAATTGGAAATTGTTATTGAGAAAAACTTTACAACTTTTCAATCAACAAAAATATCACAAAGGTCTATCTTCAAAATTGATCAAACAGATGTCAGCAATTTAACAATTTGGTGGCACGATTGATATGAGAAGTAGCGAAATAATTAAATGCAAAAATGGGTAGGGTAGGCAGCTAATCCAAAATTTCTCATTTGAATTTGTTCACATTAAAAGCATGTGAAACAGCAACATCCAAATACCATAAATAATTGAATTAAACATACATATGAATATGTGCATGTGGATCTATGCACCAGTCAACTTAAAGCAAAAAGAAAGGAATAAAACAAAAACCAAATCAAGAAAGTGCAAAATCAAAGCCTCTTAAGTAGAAGTTGTAATAAAAGTTTCAGGCATACTGCAAAATTCTACGACAAAGGAGCTTGTCGCCTACTGTAGATGAACCATGATACTACACTAGCCAAATGGACATTCTCTTTCATACACATTTCTTAATCAGAAAGAGAAAAAATTAGACAGGAAGACTTCTTTATGGCAATTCTTTACCCATTCATGCTTAGTTTTAGAGCATCAGGACAGGCCTTGATTATTATAGGACATTTTCTAGTCTTCATGTTGAAATGCATATGTATTCAATTCAAATGCCTGCAAGAGTAATTGTCATACCCACAACAAAAAAGGGCAAAAATGGAAAAAGTTCCACCAATCACTTTACAGAAACGAAAACAAGGATGTATAGGGAATATGAGATGACACATTTAAATCAACAGTTCACTTACATTAGTTTTGTAACTGCTCATTTGATATTGATTCTGTAAATCAAACCCAGAAGTTTTTCCTGTAAGCAGAAAATTGCACGCATGAATAAAGTAAATGATCATCATGTCCGTTAAAACTTTGTATTACTAATGCAAAAACTTAAAAAATACCAAGTTCATCGCCTTCTTGAGGTGTAATTAGCTTATTTGGATCAACTGGCACCAGAAGCTCATCCCATTCAAGTGTATTTATCTCATGAAGTCTTTGTTCATGATTTTTTATAGTCGTACTGTCATTAATCTCTGGAAAATCATTAAGAAACAAGTACTTCAACATTAGTTGTATTCAAGGAAGAAATCATGTCAAAGACTTCAAGGTCCTGCTCATACAAATATATTTTATTTGGTTTGGAAACTCTACCACACATCGTCTTAGAGAATGGTCTTATAAACAGACCAAATATTTTCATTTGAATGGTGTAAGATGATATCATCCTCTAAATTTTAATCTCACCTAATCGTGATTTGCTGTAATATGCCCGGTCAACGGTGGAATCAGATTCTTCTGATAAAGGCCAAGGAGCAGATGGGTCAGAGACAACTGAAGAATTGGAATTCACAGGTGTGGCTGGAGAACCCTGCAACTGTGCGATGAATTACAACCCAAGTAGCATTCAGATATTTGCAAATGAGGTTTCACACAATTGAAATATATAAAATACTCAAAAAACAAGGCTCTATCATTTATCACGACCTTGAGGCATTTATCTAAACCTGTGGCCTCGAATCTATCAAAGAAAGAAAAGAAATTTCCATACAGAATATCTCAGTAGCTATGTTTGGGAAGTGTTTATAAGCCCATTCACAAATGGTGTCAAACTAATTTTATCCAAACATTTCGTGGAACCCACAAGTACCATCCAATTATCCACCAGTCGCTTCTATCTGTTCATAAACAAAATCATTTATAAATACTTCCCAAACAAGCTACAAGTATATGTCAGTCGAGGGTACATATACATGTATAAAAAAAGGCACAAGGACCAAATACAGCAAAAGGCAAATCTAAAGCAGTCCAAGAACAGAAGGGTGAGAAGCTGACCATCCGAATCTATAAACCATTTTTATTTATGATGATACTTCAAATTTAAGTAATCAGCAAGGAAAGTACATGTGGCAAATGCAGGTGGCTTGGTATTGCCTTTTACACAACATGACCATGCAGATATAGAGCAAATGTCTAGTGAATTTAATAGTTGAAACCTTATGAATGGTAGTTTGAGATGAAAGAGAATTGTATTTTATTGAAAGAATGATACAC
>CAIGRL010253165.1:0-11604 GCA_903798325.1 Fraxinus xanthoxyloides | reverse complement strand
TCACTAAGACTTGAATCTACGGATTCTATTATTTAATTAATCAGAATATTAATTCAATTAAATAATAGATACTGCCACAAATGTACATCGACTATATATATTAAAAGTGTTTATGTCCAAATTGATTGGACCTAGGGCATAACACTTACAATATAAAGAGGTTACTTGTTACATGATGATATCGAAAGAAGCTTTTAATTAACTTAGGAACATTGATTGACAACAATATGATTATATTGTCAAGTTATTGGATTATATTAAAACGGATTAATAAGGGGGACTCCAAATCATAGTATCTTCTAATTTGTATTTATAAAAACTAGATAAATTGCTCATTGGAATAATTAGTTTAATTAGATATTTTAGTATAAAATCATTCAAACACAATTTACTATTCAATTAAGGCCAGGATTAATTGAATCTAGTTTAAGTACGTAGTTCTTGTGGGAACGATATTTTACTCTTCACTTTATTACTTGTTCGCAATAATGTACGCTTGCGAGAATTCAAATGTATCACGTGAGTAAGATCCTCTACTGTCGAAGTCGTTACTAGAGCAATTAAATCCACTTAAAAGAAAGCCAAAATTAAAAAGGAATAGTTGTAGTTGTGGTCCCAACTTTTTCATTTTCGTTTATAGATTATATCCAAACATTTTATTTTTGTCACTCACATGCTTCATCTTCCTTCTCGACACTTTATGTCATGTTTGAACTTTTCTCTAATCAATTTTTTCTATAACAATGGTAACATTTTTCAAGGACTTAATTATGGCCAAGAAAGTGGAAGAAGAAGGTTATATTGTTTAACAATAAAGCTATTTGTACAAAGTTGAGTTACAAAAGTTGGGTTACAAAGTGTGTTGGCAAAATCTAGATCGTTGATTTCAAATGATTTAAAATTCTGTTTTTAAAATGATTGATGTAGATGTTTTTTTGTCAACCAACTTTGTAACATAATTTTGTACATGTAGTATAACTCATTGTTTAATTATCATTCCTGGCTAAACTCGTTAGTGTAGGGATGATGATGTAAACTCATTAGCATGCTCAATATTTAATCACCATTTACACGAATAAGTGGTTTTTTTTTTCTTTTTTTGGTTATCGATAGGTTTGAAATAGGTTTAACTCATAGTAATAGTCAACATAATGTCCTATAGACATTAGAACAATTGTTTATGCCTTGTACAATTAATAGAGACAATCTTGTGATTTGATGAGTTTTTAGGTATTCGTCGAGAAAGCATATTTTTTGTCGTACATAGAAATAAATTTGACTTCACTTGAAAGAGGCTGTTAAATATTTTAAAATAATCAATTATCGATCTATATACAAATTAGGTTAAAAGATATAAGCTGATGATTATAATGGGGGCTAATGGTAGAGTCAGATTCCCGATACATTTGTCTTGTATAAAACTTTTCCATCTCATTTTCATCTGTATTTAGATAGTATTTAGTAGATTAGCTATTGTTGACATCGGTTTCCGCACGGATGGTGTAACCAACAGATCTCGCCTCCACTCACATTCATGTTGCCTTTTCCTTACACATTTGGATAAACTATTAGGAACACATGACCTTCTTTGGAGATGGAAAAAGTTAACCACATACACTCATGCTATCGAGTAAGTCAATATATTTTAGATGAGGCATGCGAAAGACTCGAGCCACAATAGTGGTCGGGCACCAAGGGCATGAGAAAACAAATATGAGAACAATATTACTTCAGTGTGTAAAATTGCATTACCTTGAAAGTAACACTAAGTGTGAACTTCTATAATAGAAGAAGATGAATAACTATCGTTGGATAAAAAGATGGCCTCATCCTGATGGTCGAGACATTTTCTCCTTAGTGTCACTCCATCAATACTAGGTTCAGAAGCACTTAATGTTTTTGAAAAGTAGCACCATATAGCCTAGGCATGACCTCTAAAAAGTAGATGACAAATTAACCACAAAGCATCTCTTGTAGAGATGTTACTTCAATCAATCATAGGAAGATTTTGTACGAAAGATCTCTTGAACTCGGTGAAGCTGGAGATGTCTCATCTCATTACAAGGTTAATTCCCTCGGATTTGCTCTGCAGTAGGTTATAACACCTTGCCTAAACAATAGAGGGCTAGCCTATGAATGTCACCTTGACTGAGGTGATACATCACTTTGACTACCTCAATATATGGAGTTATCTAGGCCATTTAGGATAGTGAAGTAGAGTGTGAGCCTAATTTAGATTGCTAGCTAACTAGGGTTCCTACTAAACATTGTTTGGAACCTCATTATAAGAGGTGTAACAATAGTGCCCCAAGCTCAGGTATGGATCATTTTATCTTTTGGCAACATTCCTACTTTTGGGTTTAGTAGAATAAACTGTGGGATGATCTGTTATCAAAGTGATGTTCTGGAATTGAGTGTTTATCTTCCTTTGGTAAGGCGATTGTTTGTTTCGTTTTGTGTTTAAGCACAAAAAAATAGTCCTCCAAATCCAAATATGAATATTATAATTTATGGATTTAAAATGTTGAAGTGATATCCTAATACCTTGTGGGGGTAGTTATGCAAGAAAATTTGCAGAGATGAGGTCCTGACGTGAAGGATGAGTTGACAGATCAGTTGGGAGACATGTTCGTCTGGAGGAAGAGCTTAAGAAGGCGAAGGTTGACGCAGAGAATTCTGAGCTGAAAAGGACTGAAGTTAAGGTAAAATTGGACTCCACTGAGTTAGAGGTCAATAATTTGAAGCAAGAACTTCATGAATCAGAGTCTCAAGTGGCTGCTTTGGTGAAGAAGATCGACTAATTCAATGAATACCAACTCTTCATAGTTAAGGTCTTCAAAGCCTCGAACGGAGAGAAAGCTGAGCTAAGGCAAATGGTAGAAGCTTATCACAATCCAAAATTATATTGATAATTTTGACAAGACTAACGACTATGATGTTCTTCAAATAATGGGCCTTATAGAATGCCTAGAAGGTGATAACTCATCGAAGGAGGTCCATCCATAACTAGATATAACCTTCTTAGAAAAAGAGTTTGATGGGCTAATTAGAGGTTGACCTAATATTGAGGCCCCGTCGATGAAGCTAAAGATGATGAGGAGGCTATGAGAAGAGGTGCATTATTTGTTGTAGATGATGTGGTTGCTGTCGGCCCTTAGGTTTTTGCATTTTACTATTTTTTTAAAAGCTTCGGCCTTTTCTTTTGTAATTCACTTCCAATTAATGAAATTTCTTTTTCTTCTAAGTGTTGTAACTTCTTCCTTTGTGTGCATGTATGCACGCATGTATGTATGTATGTATGTATGTATGTATGTATGTATGTTATTTATTTATTTTCCTTCAAGTGTAATTGTCTCTTTATAACTAATAACACGTTACCTTCAAACAATGAACTAACATATTATCTCATTAACTTGACCTCGGATAGATTAGGTCTAATAAGTCCTCCCGCCTCGAATTCTTTAATAAAACTCTGTAAAGTTAACAAGTGTCGATGCCTTGGCATTTGTAGTAAAATTTGTAAAACAAAATGTTGAAATCTCGAATTGAATGACAAGTTCATAAGCTCTATTTAAATAATTACTTCATGTATGATGGATGGTGTATCCATACAAGATATAATGGGTTTAATAAACATCGGCTCCACTCATGCCAACATAGTTTTTTTCCTATACACTTGGATAAATTGTCAGGAACACTTACCCTTTTTAGGAGGTGGGAGGAAGTGACCGCATCATTTCAGAGGCCAAGTCAATCAATATATTTGGGTGTGGAACTTATGAAAGACATGAGCTATAGTAGTGTTTGGGTACCGATGATATGAGAGAACAAATGAGAGTAATATTACTTGATTTTATAAAATTGCATTATTTTCAAATGACAATATTTGTGAACTTAAATAGTAGAAGAGGGGGAATAGTTACTATTGGATGAAAAGACAAGTGGTCTCATCCTGATGACCAAGGTGTCTCCTCCTAGGCATCACCCCATCAATATATTTGGGTGTGGGATTTACGAAAGACATGAGCCATAATAGTGTTTGGGTACTAATGATATGAGAGAACAGAGGAGAGCAATATTACTTGATTTTATAAAATCGCATTACTTTCAAAAGACAATATGTGTGAACTTAAATAGTAGAAGATGAGGAATAGTTATCATTGGATGAAAAGACACGTGGTATCATCCTAATGACCTATGTGTCTTCTCCTATGCATCACCCTATCAATCCTAAGTCTAGAGTTCAATGTTTCTGAAAAGCAGCTATCCTATAGCCTGGCCTCTGAAAAGTAGACTCGCAAGTTGACCATGAAGTGTATGCTACAGAGATGTTACTTAAATCAATTACAGGAAGATCTTGTACAAGATATTTCTTGGAAGAGGTGAAGTGGGAGTCTTCTCTCATTAAGAGCCTAATTGCCTCCGATTCACTTTGCAGCATGTTATTGCAGTTGAGGTGATGCAACACTTGAGCTACCTCAATTATGGCCTCGGCTAAGTCAGTAGGATAGTGATGTGAAGTGTTTGCTCGAGTGAGCTTTCTAGTTGATTGGGATTCCTGTTGGTAGTTGTTTCGAGTTTTATTAGAAGAGGCGTAACAATTAGTAGTTATTAGTACAAACCAACAAAATATTCGCCTTATTTTTTGTTTATTTTTAATTGTGAATTCATTAATTTTAAATTTAAATCTCAATTCTCGTGAGAATGGTATTCGTTATCATTTTAGACAATTACTTGTCAACTATTTCATATGCTTGCGAGATTTTACCTAACAATAATTGTGAAACATTAAATTGGTTTATATTAAGAAAGGTGATTATTTACATCTTTTTTTTCAAATCAGGAATAATGTATTATGGGTTAATTTCACAAACAGTCACTGAACTTACTTAAAAATTACAAAACGATCACTGAAATTTAAAATTTGCAGAAAGCGATCACTGAAATTTTAATTTGTTTCACAAGTGGTCACTGAAGGACTGTTATGATTTTAATTCAAGATTAAAGGACCAAAACNAATTCATTAATTTTAAATTTAAATCTCAATTCTCGTGAGAATGGTATTCGTTATCATTTTAGACAATTACTTGTCAACTATTTCATATGCTTGCGAGATTTTACCTAACAATAATTGTGAAACATTAAATTGGTTTATATTAAGAAAGGTGATTATTTACATCTTTTTTTTCAAATCAGGAATAATGTATTATGGGTTAATTTCACAAACAGTCACTGAACTTACTTAAAAATTACAAAACGATCACTGAAATTTAAAATTTGCAGAAAGCGATCACTGAAATTTTAATTTGTTTCACAAGTGGTCACTGAAGGACTGTTATGATTTTAATTCAAGATTAAAGGACCAAAACACGTGAACATAGAATCTTGACTGCCTCAAGTGCAAATTTCTTTTAAACAAAAATTTACTATGTGAATTAAAAAATAAAAATAAAAGTGCATTAAAAACTAAGAAATCTATGCACGATCACACAAAAACATAGAAACATACTTATATCTCATATTTAAATTTATGGTCTTACACGTATATAGGCGAAACGAGAATTAAAATATCACTTTTACAATTTCCATCTAATATACTGCAAATGTGGCACTTAATAACAAGAAATTTGCACTTGAGGTGGTTAAACTTCTATGTTCACGTATTTTGGCCCTTTAATTTTGAATTAAAATAATAATGGTCCTTTAGTGATTATTTGTGAAACAAATTAAAATTTCAGTGATTGTTTGTGGAAGCACATAAAATTTTAGTGATATTTTTGCAAGTTTTAAGTTTCAGTGACCATTTTGTATTTTTAAATAAGTTCAATGCCCGTTTGTGAAATCAACCCAATAGATTATTATTTATAAAAAAAAAAATTTAATATTAATAGTTTTAATTTGAGATGTTTTTAATAAATGATAAATCAAAAGTAAAATAATATTTTTAATCATAAATAATTGATTATTAGCTGTAAGGATTAAATTAAAATAAATAAAACGGCAAAGATTAAATTAAAATATAATTTTATATGGGGGAAAGTGATAACGATGGCAAAAAGAACAAGGAACAAGAACCAACTGTGATTGGTCTAATTGGCGAATGACGTCATTTTTCGTCTTCAACTTCAGAATTGTACCATACCACCACGACGCTCCAGTACCTAAACAGCTTAATTACCCCCCCAATTGAGTCTTTAATCAGAACACAAGAAAGATGCACCTATGGCCATCTTTGAGGTTGAGAGACTCGTTCAAGAACGCTTACATAAAGAAACTTGAATGCAATCTTAACAGAATGAAATCCGAAAAGAAGCAGCAGCAGTCCCAGAATCAGCAGAAACTTCTGGATGATAAAGAAGACGACGATAATAATAGTTCAGATAATTCTAAGACTGGAGGGTTCCTTGTTCTTTGTAGAGAATTGCTGATGGTGCTCTCATGCTGCTATTGCTGTTTCTGCTGTGGAGGTAAACCCTATTTTACAATCTTTACTATGCGCGCGCGCGCGCGCGCGCGTGTGTGTGTGGATTGGAAGTTTATTTGGATTTTAAATTGATGCAATTTTTTTGCAGTGTGAATTTGTGCCTTTGAAGTGAAATTCAAGGAAATTCAGTTTGAAGTCAAATTGTTTCTAATTCAAATTCTGATGTCAAGTGCCTTTAGTTTATTAGATTCTTTTTTCGTTGTGTTTCTTGCTGGAATCAAAGGTTTCCTGTGTGACTTTTTGTTTTTTCCTTGTACATTTATTTGGGTTTTAGTCTGTTAGCTTTACATTGTCACAGAAGTATGTATCCAAATTGGGATCCGGAGCTTGGTATGCTTTTATCAAGATGTGTATTTCCTATGTTAAGCATTTGATTTCATAGAAGAATGTTTAATTTCTGTATAAAACATCAAGATATGTGTTTGAACCAGTGTAATCACTATAGGGATTAAATTTATATCCTTTTGTTCTCAACTTGTCATGTTATTTTGGAACTCCCGAAGAGGGCTTTTACTCTGAGATTTTCCCTTTGCTCAGACCTTTATCCAACTTCTATATCTTAAAAGCTATGGTCTTGGTTTATAGTGGTTAAAGTCAACATTTCCCTTATTTATCTTAAGTTAGATTAGAGTTTCAATTGATACCCTTGTGCATTATCAGTACTTACTGTTGGATAACTGCAGGCAAGGAATGACATTATACGACAGAAGTTATGTACATCGCGAATAAGATTAACTAAATTCTGAAACGAGGTTCATTCCCTTGGTGCATCTTATTTACTATTTCATGATTCGTTGATCAAACTTGAAATTTTCCCGATTCTCTATATATTTTCTCATATTTTACTATATAATGATATAATAAAAATAATCTAGGCTTATGGATCCTTATTGTGATGGATGAAAGGCGAGTTGCAATTGAAGCAAATAGAAGAGAGAAAAAACCAAAGGAGTTCTGATTCATAATTTTTCTGGTATTGGGTTCACATTTGACATGAAGCTGGATAGTCAACTCTCAAAATGGATGGGGTGTGCTTGTGGGAAGTTATTAACCCTTTCTGATTGATGCACCCTTGGAAAAGGTTCAATTAGGCGCAAACAACTTGTAGTATGCGGTTCATGATGACACTAATTCAAAGATTTGTGCTGCTTTTGATGCTTATAGAAGGTTTTGACCTTTAAAAAGTCCTTGTAGAGTCAAATTACATATTACAGGGAGGACTTATGACTCATGATGCGTCTAGTTTGTTAACAAACAATTAGGAATCAGAAAAGAAAGGGGAGGAAAGAATAGAAGAATTAAGGGCAAGAGAAAAACCAATCTTTATTCATATAATCTAATTATCATTTACAATGAGTAAGCCCCTCTATTTATAGATCAAATAGACCTCTCTATTTATAGAACAAATAGACTAATAAGTTAAAAGGAAACAAACAATTGTATCAAAATATCAAAACTAATCTAATCAATCTAATTGAAATATACTTAAAATCAAACTCTTATTATAAAATCCTAATTAAAATATATTCTATATTTATTCTTATCCTAATCTCCATAAACGAGCTCTGTGATTTAGCTATTATAGAATCAAAGACCTAAGAGACCATGAACAAGGTCATCTTTAATGATCAAACCAATGTCTAATTAGCATGTGATGAAGAAAATATGGTTACACAATAAGTCAATTTTGGTTCTCTAAAAAAACATCAACATTTTTGTAGAAACAAGTTCAGAAGGAATGCGTACCTTCTGCACCTATATTATGTTACTCTATGATATATATATAATCCTTTATTAGTTAAAATTGTCTAACGTTGTTCGTTGAGGTCATTAAAAGGGAGTTTCTTTAGGGTTAGGTCTTTTCAACCTTTTTGGAGGTTATTCAAAGCCCATGTTTGAGCCCCATTCTTTAAAACTCATTTTGTACAAACTTATTTTCGACCATACATTCTTCTAATAAAATAATTTTTACACGCAAGCCCAAAATTTTTCTTTATTTTGTAACCAAACATTTTCCAAAAAACCACTTTTTCAAAAATCTATTCTCAAAAATGGGGTCAAGAGGGGCTAAAATTATGTATTAGAAATCATGTATTTCTTTATTACTGTTCTTAACATGTCCATTTTCTTTTGTAATTACTTATAATTTCAATTATCTCATTTGTGGTAGAGTTGGACAAAACTCTCGAACCGGACTGAACCTAACCCGAACCGAACCGAGCAGTTCTTCATAAATTAAATGCCCGAACGGTTATCTAAATCAAGAATCGATGGGTTTGGATCGGTTCTCGGTTCTAGACCAAGAACCGAAGAATCGAATAAGAATTGAATCTAAATAATTTTTTAATTTTTTATATTGAATTAATTAAATTATTTTAATTTTTTCTAAACAAATTAACAAATTAATTAAACAAACCAGTCAAGTCCAGCCAAATTAATTTTTTGTTAGCCCAACATTTGGACCTTATACTTCCCCCTTCCATTCCAATTTCATTTGATAAGCAGTACGCTCACTCCCGTATAAACTCAAATCATTTGATAATTTTAAAACCTACCTCCCCATTCCCAAATCGATTTTGAAGCTCTTTTATTTCACCGGTGACGGTAGCTACTGATTAAATCAAATAGGTGGTAAGTATTACCAATATTTAAAAATATTTTATTTTTATAACTTTTAATTTATATTTCATTTTCTTTATGCAGGCTGTTTGAAACAAATGAATTATTGATATGGATCACCCATATTTTAATATTGGTATCTATTTTTTGATATTTATATACATTGAATTAATCTTATTGGACAGCTTGTTATTTATATGTTTTTAAATTATGCTGCGTTAATTTGTGAAAGGTACTAATGACCATGTCATTAGTTGTATTTATATAGTGTTGCTGTAAATGTTGAAAAACTTAATTATGGTACGAAAACGAACAGAACCGAATTCGAACGGTTCCATAATTATATTTGGACCCGCGGTTCCATTTATTAAATACCCAAAAATTTGGGGTCGGCTTCAGAACCGAACTGCACCGACCCATCTCCAACCTTAATCTGTGGTGTAACATAAGGAAGTAACAATATCCATTAGGTAGTACTAAACTCCATAGATGATATTTTTAATTCTTCTTTCATCATTTATGTGAATTCTAGTTTTAGTGCCATTGAGTGATGCATTTCCATTATCCTTTCGGATGTTTACTTGGTAGTGGTTGGAGATGCCTCAAAAAGGTACTTCATTTTGTGAATTGGTGAACGGGTATTGGTTTGAGTATTAAAAATGGGTTAAGAGAGAACGAGTTTGTTCCTGAAAACTTACTCTGCCTACAGGAGAAAATATACCAACGTGACATAGTTTTACCCTCATTTAATTAATTTATATTTCTCATGTAAGAATTGAATTATATTTTTTCATGATATGAGTTATGTTTTTTTGTTAGTGGAAACATGTACTTGTGAACTGCATGGTAAGTATTGTCTTATATTTATTAAATATGATGAATTGGGATTGATACTTCTACTTCCTTCTCATTTAGCTTGCATTGATGATGAAGAAAGCAGATGAGGAATTAGCGTGACTGAGCTTGCACGTAAACAAATATGTAGAAGTTCCTGAATGATAAAACGTTTTTTGTTTAGACATTATCTTTTAGTACATGACGACTCTATCTTCTATTATTCTCATGTAAAATTCTAACCTTGGATCATTTTACTTAATCTTGTATCTACTGTCCCTCTTGCCATGTCCTCTACTCGATCCGGGTTAGTGGTCCTGGTTATGTTTTCTGTCTTTCAGTTTTTTAGTGTGATTGGAAATTACATTGTAAGCACAAATATTCCCTGAAATATTCTGCAGTATGTAAACATAAGATGCAATTACAAGTGGTATTTAAAATGCATTTTCTTAATGCAATTTGTTTTCGAGTAGTTTATCCCCCATTTCCCACTCTCTATGTTCACGCCGGCATCTTTGTTGTCATGCTTAATGAAATCTTATTGCTCTTTTAGTTACTGCTGTCATTGTGGGTTGGTGGGGGATTACAAATGAAGATTTTTGAAGTTAAATGTTACATTTGGCTCTTTTTATAGCAAAATTGTTGTTATTTTAGCATAGATTAATGCATTTTGGGATCATCTTGTTTTCAATCATTTGTAGTTCATGGCAAAAGAATATACATAAGTAACACGTTTTTGCATTTGGGAGCCATCGTGTCAAACCTGTTTGGCTCACTGCGTCAAATGGTCTCTCAGTGAACAAAGGCGGGAGTATGTAATGTCACCAGCAAGCAGGGGTCTGAAGCTCTTCACCAGCAAGTTGAAGGTAATATGTTCACTACGGACCACATGGCCCACAGCTTCACGGAGGGGCTCGTGGCTGATGAGCTTGACACCAATCTTGTAGTGGATGACTGCATTTACTTTAACAGTGTTCACTGGGCATTGTGTAGGATCAAGTTTTCCAAAATCATTTCTGTCTGGTTAATACTTTAGGAAGATTTGCGATTGTAACATGTGAATATAATGCTCTTAGCTGAATTCTTTGCAGTGTTTTAGGCACTTCTTGGAATTGATCTATTTCATCCTCCAACGTTTTAGGATTGGAACACCTGTTTCTTTTACACATGCATTTCTAAACAATTTCCTTCTCGGAAAGTATATGCTTCAATTATCTATGCAATGTAAGAAATGGATTATTTATACAGTGACACTGACTATCGATCAAAGTCGGACTCTATAGTGATAGACTTTTGAGATCTGCCATGGATGAAGGTCATGGAAAAGTGTAGTCTAAGGATGGACCTATTGAGTTTTTACATGAGAGATTAAAGTTTTATGAATTGGTGGCTATTCTTGTGGAGGGCGGTTTGAATAGTTCAAGAGGAGACTGGCGTTGTTGAGGACAACCAGGAGAAAATCCTATCAGATTTGATGAAAATGAGGCAGTGGCTCCAGGGTCGTATCAAATATTTGAACAAATCCTACTACATGTACAGGGGTGGTTGACAATATTTTTGACATATTGTCAACCGTCAAGATTTAATTAGTTGTTGGACAAAAAATACAGGACGAGAAGTCAATATAATGTTGTTATCTGTACATCTGTAAAAAAAAAAAAAAAAAA
>CAIGRL010253076.1:0-11352 GCA_903798325.1 Fraxinus xanthoxyloides | reverse complement strand
ATGGAGAGGGAAAGAGTCATGGGTATTTTGAATATCGGGATGCGATGGTGGGGGAGGGGGTGGGTGGAATGGGATGGGATGGAGTACCTAATTATTCAAATGATAAGTTAAAAAAAAGTGAGATTGTAATTTCGTCTTATATAATTGCCATAAATCCAAGCGGTCGTTAAATCCATAAATCTCGCATGTTTTATTATGTAATTGATTTCTCGATTCGATATTTTAACCATCACTCATTTGCATGGCTTGTTAAGCTTCCGTTTGACAATTATTATTTAAAAACTCTTTTCTACATTGTCATTTTCAACTACACATTCATACAATAAAATATTTTGCACATTAATTGATTTCTTAATTCGATATTTCAACCATCACTCTTTTGCATGGCTTATTAAGCTCTTGTTTGACAATCATTATTTAAAAACTCTTTTCTACATACTCTTNGGGGGTGGGTGGAATGGGATGGGATGGAGTACCTAATTATTCAAATGATAAGTTAAAAAAAAGTGAGATTGTAATTTCGTCTTATATAATTGCCATAAATCCAAGCGGTCGTTAAATCCATAAATCTCGCATGTTTTATTATGTAATTGATTTCTCGATTCGATATTTTAACCATCACTCATTTGCATGGCTTGTTAAGCTTCCGTTTGACAATTATTATTTAAAAACTCTTTTCTACATTGTCATTTTCAACTACACATTCATACAATAAAATATTTTGCACATTAATTGATTTCTTAATTCGATATTTCAACCATCACTCTTTTGCATGGCTTATTAAGCTCTTGTTTGACAATCATTATTTAAAAACTCTTTTCTACATACTCTTTTTAAAATACACATTTATACAATAAAATATGCTGCACATAAACCTAAAAGTTTTATATATTTTTTTTACTAAAGCCTCTTGTACAAAAGCTTGTTTATAGAACATTTATAGAAATTTAAAATTGACCTAAATTGAATTAATGTGGCATTAGTGTTTGGGCATTGCAAAATAATTGTTACACAAGTAGAAAAAAGTGAAAGGGAAATAGCACACCACTTCACCTGCCATTGAGATTTCTCTTGCCAAATCGTCTCTCCCTGGAGCTGAAGTCGATAGATCGATTGCAGGCTAATGTGAAACACCAGCTCATCTGTATATACTCACCTGCGACATCGACGACATCCGCTTTCCCAAATTGGAACCCACCCTCACTCCTCAAATGCGAAGATGGTGATGCCCAACTCCAGTGACGGCCAAAACCAGTCTTCACCAACTTCGGAAAACCCAAGTGAGCGACGTCATGTTTTTGTCTCTATGTTTCTTATCTTGTTTTGTTTTTCATAATTTGTTTCTTTTGTATTGTGAATACCTTGGTACATGAGTTATATTTGTTTTTGGCAAAGTCTGCTCTCTTAGTACTCTAATTCAAACCCAGTGAATTGTTTTTTGTTATTTTATTATGTGATTAAAGTATTCTGTAATTTGTCTCAAGGAGTGGATTTATATTGTTGTTGATTATTTGTTGACAATGTTAATGCGCTGAGATTACATTTTGTAATTATTTATTAAATTGAAATTGGTTTGTGTTTTGCTGAACGTTGCCACTTATTATGTTACAATAGGAGGTTCTATGGAAGACATACGTGATGAATTTTTGGTGGAGAGAGATGTTGTCAAGAATGTTGCGAACAATATGATATCAGTGGAGGAGGAAACATTAAGAGAAGATGGTCCGATGGTGCCAAAGGTGGGTATGATGTTCAATGATGAAAATGAATTGTGGAATTTTTACAAAAGATATGCATATCATGTATGTTTTCTAGTCAGGAGAAGGAATTCAAAAAAGGGAGACGATGGGAAAATGAAATATGTGACCTCACATGTAGCTATGAAGGCCGAAGAAGCACTAGTACAAGCGGTTCTTCTAAGTCCCAACCAACAATTCAGACATATTATAAAGCTAAGAACAATGCATCTTTAGATATTCATGGAATTTGAAGAATTGACACAATCCACCTCGACCACAATCATAAAACAAGTCCTTCAAAGTCAAGTTTGTATCGCTACAATCGAGAATTAAGTTCACGTGTGAAATAGAAGCTTGTAGTGAATGATATAGCAGGGATTCCCTTGCACAAAAGTTTCAACTCTACAGTGGTGGATGTAGGTGGATATGAAAGTATGACTTGCATGGAAATGAATTGCCGAAATTATATTGAACAGGTGAGACGATTAAGAACTGGTGAAGGAGATGCCGCAGTGATACAAGCCTACATTTTGAATATGCAAGCCCAGTGCTCGAGATTCTATTTTATATGGATTTAGGGGGATGAGTCTAGGCTGAAATATGTATTTTGGGTAGAAAATAGGTCGAGGAAAGCGTACAAAGAGTTCGGCGACATTGTCTACCATTATTTAATTAATAAGCATGATATGCTTTATGTCCCTTTTGTTGGCGTTAATCATCACGGACAACAAACACTAATTGGTTGTGGTTTGTTGTCGAATTAGGACACATATACGTGGCCACAGTGTATGCATGGAAAAGCTCCTCATGGAACATTACCAATCAAGATGGGTCATGCAAAATACAATTCAGATTGTTTTTCCAAATACGAGTCATAGATGGTGTTTGTGGCATATTTTAAAAAAGATGCTAGAAATGTCTGGATAAACATCAATAAGGCTTCCATTTTTTCAGCTATATATAGATTAATATATGATTCGCAGTTTGTTGAAAATTGTAAAGAAGGTTGGGAAGCGATGATCAACACGTATGAGTTGGGTTCCTTGTTGTTTGAAAATCACATTTTGGTCAAGAATGTCAAAAACTCAGTAAAGTGAGAGTATGAATACATTTTTCGATGGGTATGTTCAATCGAAGACCTCGCTGAATCAATTTGTCGAACAATGCGAACAAAGGTACGGTGTATAACAATGTTCGAGATGGAAAAGTAGTATCAGAAATCTTATACCATTTCAAAATTTAGGGAAGTTCAAGTCCGGGTCACTGGGAATGTTTATTACGACATCATATCTACTACGGAGTAAACTTTAGGGATGATGTATGAAATACGGGAGGTGACAATGTATGATGACCGACAAAAGGTAAAAGAGTTTCTCATCTCATTTCAGAGAGACGGTTGTTAAATTGTTTGCATTTGCCACTTGTTTGAATTTCAGGGAATTCTGTGCCGACACACTATCGTTGTCTTGATGTAATGATTTCACATCACTGCCAGGGTGGTATATACTACAGAAATGGAGGAGAGATGTTTGTAGAGTACACACCAGGGTCGCAGTGAACTATGATAGGTTGGTTAGTACTCCTGAACAGTTGAGATACGACGATACATGTCAGGCTTTTGCAAAGGTTGCAAACCTCGCGGCCGATGATAAAGTACGGTCCCATGCAATAAATGAGTGGATAATTAATAAAAAAATAGTTGATTACAATAAATTCAGGTAGTGGTAGTAATGTCATTTCACAACACATTATTCAGTTAGTCTCACAATGTAATGAATCCAAAAATAATGCCAATGGAAGCGTATGAGATCCTATATCATTGAGAAGAAATGGCATGCCGAAGAAGCTTCAGAGAAAAATCCCGTTGTAATCCTCATCAAAGAAAGCAAATGTATGTTGGTCAGTCTTTTTATTACCTTAGACAATATTCCATTACAATTACTATTTAATATGTGTGTACGTGCATGCTACGTCGACTTTAACAAAAGGAAAGAGGCCGACGTCTAGGCACAGTAATACACCATTTGTTGCACCCGTCGTTCAAGCATCTCCACAAAATTCTATGCGGACATTGTTTGCATATTCACAACTGTTGTTAGTTAGTATACTAGCCATTGTTTGAGCCACATTTTTGGTTAATAATGAACAACACGTGTATTCTTCCTCTCTGTATCTCTGTGTGTGTACCGGTGTACATGAGTGATCAATATCCTGTAAATTATTAAAAAATGTGTGATTGAAATGGGGATAAAAAAACTATTCATGATGGCATTTTTTCCAAGAAATGGAGCTCAAACAAGCTCTTAGTTTATTACGATTATTTGTTACAAGATTTAATTGAGTTTTTATTCGATGTAGGGCGACGTAGATAGTCATGCCTTCTCGGAACACTTGACAGCCTCAAATTTGGTCCCGCCAACATCAACAAATCTTATCTTCAGTTCTCAAGGTTTACACATGTTTAAATCATTACATTTTCATTCGATTAGTTTGTACGTTCGTACTTATATTCATATTGTACAATAGGTCATTCGGTTCCATACTATCCACATTTCCCGCAATAAGGTGGCCCCCTGGCCTATGAAGCAAGTGAAGTCCAAATGTTTGTAAGGCACTATGTTTTGCTCGGCAAAAAGGAAATGGTTTGTTGTATTGTAACATAAGGAAAAGTTGGAGTCATTTAGCATTTTAGGCTTCTCATAACATGTTTTTTAACTTCTTCTAGTTTGTTATTGAACTCTAAGTCTTCTAGTTTTTATCTTCTAGTTAATGTAAAACATTTTATAGATTTTATGAGGATTTCATTTATCTTCTTTTATTGGATGTTGGAGATGGAAACTATCTAAAATGCACCAATTATTTAGTTTACGTTGCAAGTGGAAGTAGTGATGGAAAAACAACCCGCCCCGCCCCGACGGGTTGGCGGGACGGGGCGGAGAGGGGGTGCCCCGCCCCGAAATGTCCTGAACCCGTCCCGTGAAGAATAAAAAAAAATAATTAATTACAAATTAAAAGAAAAATAGTTAATTAGAAAAATAGTTAATTAGAATTTTTTTTAAAAAAAAAATAATAAACGGGGCAAGAAATGGGGCAAGCCCACACCTCGAACCCGCCATGCCCCTTTAAGGAGGGACAAGGCGGGGCGCCCCGCCCCGAACCCGCCCCATTGTCATCTCTAAGTGGAAGTAACTAGCAATTAGCAATAGGATTTAATATACACCAGAAGTAATTAAGGAGCAACATTGCGAGTTACAAGATTTATTTCTCATCTAGTCATGATATTGCAAACCTAACAACATAACTAGAAAAGTGCAATAACGAATATAAGTACTCATCGTGCCGGCCCCCTTCCTTTTCCATTATCATCCGAGGGCTCTTTGCCCTTGCGGAATGTCATATTTAACGAATTCTCAAGGTTTCGTTTCTCAACTATTCGAGCTAAATTTTTGAACATGCTTCGCAAATTGTCAGCTTCCTTTTTAGTATTAGGATTCGTTGCTTCATCAATGGTACTCGACTCACTGTTTACTTCTTTTTTTACCCAGTCAAAAAATTTAGAGTTGGTATTGCAAGTTTTGAATAGTCGTCCTTTGTTATTGCCCTCCTTTTCAACCTCAAAACATTTGTGGATCCCATCTACACACCATGGACAACGACGTTTTCTATTGCATTCTTTGAAGAAGTGATCTATGCTTTTATAACTATGACAAACACCATAATTTCTGCCTCTCATCCCTACATGGAAAACAACCACGTGAATCTAAGTTTGTATAAATACGATCCCTAACACAATGATCAGTAATATGTTGGTGCCAGGAAATAGTACATACATAACTACCAGGTTATTACAATACACCATTTTTATGCCAACTACAAAAAAATAAACGAACTATGACAATTGGACATAAAATGAGACTCGTAGTGTAACATGTAGAGGCTGAAGATATTGCAAGCTCATTACTTCTTACAATTTACCAACAACATGCAAAGCCCGAACATATTGCAAGTAACACGTCAAACCAAACTACTAAAATTCTCCCAAAAATTCTGCTTCTGATAGTTCACTCATTTGAAAGAGGGGAAAATAACCTAACTAACTAAAATAAAGACACACGAAAATTTAAACTAATCCCATTTCACAACTTCTCAACATACTCATAAATGATCCCATAATTCCATGTGTTCAACGAAACGTAGTGGTAATTTGTTGAAAACCCCAAAAATCTTACATATCCAAACCGTGTACAATGGGTGTGAAAAAACCCATAAATAATTTGTTAAAAAACCCCAAAAATCTTGCCTTCTCAAAATTCTACGCAACCTGTAATAGTTCCAAGTCTAAAGACATCGATGGTAGTGGGAGTTGATGACGAAAATGGCGGCGAAATTGGCAAACTTATTGCGGTTTGTGCACTCGATAATATGACAAAGGTAAATACGTTAGGTTATTTGTAGGTTGATGGATTGACAACAGCAGGAGACATTGACGAAAGCGCCGACGACATCAACATGAATAAAGGGGTTTAGCTCGATAGGGAACTGATTGGGGAAAGTGGCATGAGAAAGTGAAAGTCTTTGTGTAGGTTTTTTGTTTTCAACATTGACATTTTTTTTAATAATGCTTGACAACTCATCTGGAATACTTCTGTCAACCCTCTTCTGTACACGTAGTGGCATTGATACTTTTTAACTACTCAATCTTCTAAAAATTATTATTCAAAACATTGTTTTGACTAAATAATGAACATCAAACAAGGGCCAAGTTACCAACTACGATGACAAATAATATAATTCTCAATTGGTTATGAGATGTAGAATGTGTCAATCTAATTTCACGTCATTTCAGGTAATCGGTTTACTGGATTCACATTTGAAAACCCCTTTTTTTTTCCTTTCAAATCTTGACTATATCTTGACCAAGGAATTAGTTATACTTAAGTACACAAAATTCATGTTATATAGTCTCTTACTATCCAAGAGTCTCTTCTTGATCATTCATCAATCTTCATATAATTCAAGTACCGCTCAATTATTTTTATAGTGACAACCTTGAATAGAATTGCTTCTAATACCATAAAAATGTGACAACCGACACTTGAGATTTTAGGATAATCTCAAGTCAAAGCATCAGTTTTATAGTCAACTTACAATAAGATAGTTATCTATATTGAATATCTACGAACTTGTTTAGGTAACAAGCTTCTAGATATTCACTCTAGTGTTCTCACACAATAGTTTATGAGATCAACTAATTTGTTCAAAAGGAAAAGTACAATATGCTACACATTCACACTAATAATATAATGTCTCATGTGAGTCGAGGATAATTAAGAATAACAGAATATGATATGTATCTCACCATCACAATTTTTTGTGATTAACATGTCATTAATACTTATTTTTCGAATTCCATTATTTAATCACATGTATTTGATTGGCTTTATTTTCATAGAAAATGTCATTCTTCCACTCAAATTCCTACTTCCGAGGTTTTTGATTGACAATTTTTTTATGAGAAAAATACTTTTTAACTTTTGGTCTTGTGACTACTTTCCTAAAAAATAATGAAAACATTTTTATTTTTAGGAAGTTGTTATTTTTCAGGTAATTTACTATCTCTTTCATTCTCTTTACCTAGAATTTATTTTTCTTTCCATACAAATTTCATGCTCGCAATCAAAAACATTCTTAAAAGTAATAAATTAATTACGACTTTTTACACTTTGGCCCCGAAATTTACTCTTATTGTGGATTTGGTGCCTATCTTTGCATTTTTGGCAATAGTGCCACTAAATGAACCTTTTTCTAGCATTAATGGCCTTTACGTCCATTGCCATCAAATTTGCCCGTCAAATAGAGGCGTGTACTCACAGTCCTTAATTTAGAAAGGGAGAATTTGTCTATGCACAATACCTACACTTTATCGCCAAAATCTCTCTCTCTCTCTCTCTGTACCCCTGTATATTTATATAGTAAGCTAATCTAATGGTATAAATAGATGTTAGTTAAACCTTTAAATATTCCTATCGTCACCCCTAAACACACCAATTACATTTTAGCTCATGTCTGGGAACCATTTTTACAATTTTTTGACCGTTGCCAATGCAAAATGGGACCACTGCTGAGCATTTTTTATTTTTTTTTCTAAATAAATTCTCACCGAAAAACGTATAAACGGGCCCATTATTGCAAATAATTAAAAAAAATGCTTAAAATCTTGATTAAAATTACTATCATTGTCAGACAGACACTTCACAATTAGAGGTGATTTTAAAAGATTGGCATCAGCATATGGAAGTTGAATCTTCACATTGTCACAAATGGCAATCTTCTGCTTGACTTCTGAATACCATTTCCATAATCATAGGGAAGCCGTGGGTGCCATTCATCTTGAAGAAAGGGGTGTTGCAATGGCCACACCATTCCTATCTTGGTCGGTCTTCATCATCGAGAAACGAAAGAAGACTTCAATCTCCAAGTTTAACTCAGACGTAGCACCCATCTTTATGTTTTGGGTGTGAAGCAGTGTCAAACCAAAATACCCAACAAGCATTAGCTCTCCCTGAAAAGGCGGNAATCTTGATTAAAATTACTATCATTGTCAGACAGACACTTCACAATTAGAGGTGATTTTAAAAGATTGGCATCAGCATATGGAAGTTGAATCTTCACATTGTCACAAATGGCAATCTTCTGCTTGACTTCTGAATACCATTTCCATAATCATAGGGAAGCCGTGGGTGCCATTCATCTTGAAGAAAGGGGTGTTGCAATGGCCACACCATTCCTATCTTGGTCGGTCTTCATCATCGAGAAACGAAAGAAGACTTCAATCTCCAAGTTTAACTCAGACGTAGCTCCCCTCTTTTTGTTTTGGATGTGAAGCAGTGTCAAACCAATATACCCAACATTCAAATAAAACCAATTTACAGAATGTTGAGCAACATATTTATCTATGACATTACTGAAATTTATATTCTATATCCATTGTCTTGCTAAGAAAATGTAACCAGAAGAAAGCCATTGAATGGAATCTCTAGCACAAACAATACCGGTAATTGTCAGATTTTCTTAAATCAGCCTCGACCACATCACAGCAATCATCCATCCCTTGTGCAAAAAGTTAGCCACCTCCAGATTTGAGTGTATTACTCAACCTATTTAACAGTACATGAAGAAGTAAGAAGAGAGCCATACGATGCCATATTCAATAGTAACCTGTATTTACAGCATGAACTTCTGGAGAGATGCATTCTTCCATCAAAATGGGCAACATTGATTACTCATTGCTACTTGAGCATGTTGGTGGTTACGAGAAACTCAATTTTATTACAGTAACATCATGCAACTTCAGTCAAGACAAACCATGAGTTCAATTTCTTATTTACTTTTACACTGCGTTTTTCATAAAATTAAAAAAAGACATAGATATAGTGGAGATCAGGGTGTAAAGTTGTAAAGACAAATGATGCCAGTCCCATTATAAGAGGGAGGAAAGTGAAAGTGCAGGATTCAAGGAAGGAAGAAAAAATAGACAAAAAGGGTATCATATCCACGAGATCAATTAGCTGAGCTTACCAGTCCAAGCCCTCAAACAGGCCTTCTCCTTTTATGGCAGAAGTTTTGAAAATAGCCCATTGACGGTTTTTAATCTTGTGCAACTCTAAGGACTCAGCTACAGCAGCATCATCAAATGAACCAGGAAGATCCTGCAAATAAGGCAACAAAAAAAATGTGTTAACAATTGTTTTAAGTCACTAAATGTGTTCATGTGATGTGATGATGGTGGACCCAGGTCCCCAGGGTTTTGGCAGGGTGCAATTGGATTGGTTTGAAATAGAAGGTCTAAAGAATCAGAGAGATCATCAACATTGAACATACTATAGTGCCTTTTTGGACACATTAAAGGCAAGCTAATTCACTCTTCCAGAGCAAGAGCAAGATGGCAATAACACAAACCTGCTTATTTACAAATATGAGGACAACAGCACCTTTTAACTCTTCCTCCTGCAAGAGAACATTGTAATTTAAGATATTGTTAGAGTGGAGAATAACAAAGGCAAGCATGTCTCAAAAGCTTAAAAAGACGTTCATATTTTCTTTTATCAAAAAGGCTTTCTGCAGTGGAAAATGTCAATTTTGGAAGGTTGATAGGACGTCTTCATTTTTCTCTCTTTTCCAAATTAGGCAACCTCCTAAGTCATGAAGATTCTTGGGTGATATTTTGGTTGTATTGATGGGTAGTTGTGAGTAATAAGTTATTTATGCAGGGTTTGAGCCTTTAAACAGCTTGATGGAATCAGAATCAAAAGAGATGGGGTCGGGGGAACCCCACTGCCTGTAAAGCAATTTTTAGCATTGTTTTCTTATCTATAAACTACTGCAATTTCTCATCCTTCTAGTTCACATCACGTTTCTCCAAAAACTGGAAAATAAATATCTAAATGATACTATTCATTTAGAAATTTGAGAAGGAAATAACAATCTGTAAGTTGATGATAAAAAGTGTTGACCTATAGTCAATCTTATGTTTTGATTATAACAAACAAACAATGTTTATCTCTAATATTTATATTCGAATCTTCAAATTTTACATGTTGCTGACTTAATCAAAATTGGAGACAAAACAATTGGACAAAAAGTTGTCGATTAAGAAAGTTCAAGATGAAAATCGATCAAGCACTCGCGCCAAAAACAAATGGAGACAAACTTTGCACCATTTCAAAATCGAGCACTTTTTATCTCGTTTGTAACGGTAAAGCACTTTAATTCTTGGCAATGACACATTGAAAGCTCAAGTGTTGAGTTTAAAAGAAGAAGCTCTAAAAGCTTTTAAGCATTTTTGTAAGAAAGTTCAAAACGAAAAAGGTTATACAATTACGACCATTAGAAGTTGGTGGAGAATTCAACAATGTTGTCTTTGATAATTTTTGCAACGAAAATAGATATAAACGTAATTTATCGGCTCCTAGAACTCCTCAACAAAATGGTGTAGTGGAAAGAAAGAATCATATATTACAAGAAATTGCTAGAACCATACTTAATGAAAATAGTTTACCAAAATACTTTTGGGCCGAAGCAGTAAATACCACTTGTTACATTGTAAATAGAGTTTTGGTTAGTCGTAAGAAAACTAAAACTCCCCATGAGGTTTGAAAAAATAGAATTCTCAATATTAATTACTTTAAAGTTTTCGATTGCAAATACTTTATTTTGAATACAAAAGATAACTTGGGAAAGTTCGATTCAAATTCCGATATTGGTATTTTTCTAGGATATTCATCGACCAGCAAAGCTCATAGAATTTTTAACAAAAGAACTCTAGTCGTTGAACAATCCATCCATGTCGATTTGATGAAACTAACTCACTTGGTTGTGAAAAAGGCATTGATGATGATGTAAGTTTGGACTGCCTTCTTCTTGAAGATTTTTTTGTTTAGGCACTCGATTATTTTGTGACAAAGTTTGTCACAATCATAGCAAATGATTTTCTTGCCTCTTTCTTTGCTTTTTTCTTCCTTCTTTTGAAATTTTTGATTGTTCAGAAAACCTCTCCATTTTTTACAAAGACCAAGTCATCAAGCTTTTTATCGCTCATGTTACTATTTGTTGT